>AWOL01S0017097.1:21151-36783 GCA_000715115.1 Nicotiana otophora
ACTCAGCATGGTAGATTTTGATGTTATCTTAGGCATGGATTGGTTGTCGCCCCATTATGCTATTCTTGATTGTCACGCTAAGACCGTGATGCTGGCTATGCTAGGTTTACCGCGATTAGAGTGGAGAGGTACCTTAGAGTATATTCCCAGCAGAGTTATTTCATTTCATAAAGCTCAACGAATGGTTGAGAAGGGGTGTGACGCGTATCTAGCCTATGTGAGACATATCAGTATTGATGCCCCTGCAGTTGAGTCAGTTCCAGTAGTGAGGCACTTTCCAGATGTGTTCCCAGCTGATCTTCTGGGCATGCCGCCCGACAGAGATATTTATTTTGGTATTGATTTGTTGCCGGGCACTTAGCCCATCTCTATTCCTCCATATCATATGGCTCCTCCTGAATTTAAGAAGTGTAAGGAACAGTTACAAGAATTTCTTAATAAGGTCTTCATTCGGCCCAGTGTGTCACCTTGGGGTGCTTCTGTCTTATTTGTGAAGAAGAAGGATGGTTTTATGCGGATGCATATTGATTACCGCCAGTTGAACAAAGTCACAGTGAAGAACATGTATCTATTGACTCGTATTGATGACTTATTTGATCAATTACAAGGTGCCATAGTATTTTCCAAGATTGATTTACGTTCCGGCTATCATCAGTTGAAGATTCGGGACCCAGATATCCCGAAAACTGCCTTCCGGACTCGATATGGTCACTACGAGTTCCTTGTGATGTCTTTTGGGCTGACCAATGCCCCAACAACTTTTAATGCACTTGATGCATAGTGTGTTCCAGCCTTATCTTGATTCATTCATCATTGTGTGTATTGACGACATTCTGATGTACTCCCAGACTCGGGAAGATCATGAGCAACACCTGAGGACTGCATTTCAGACCTTGACAGAAAAGCAGTTATATGTAAAATTTTCAAAGTGTGAGTTTTGGCAAGATTCAGTGGCATTCTTGGGTCATATAGTATTGAGTGGGGGAATCCAGGTAGATTCGAAGAAGATTGCAGCAGTGCAGAGTTGGCCCAGACCGTCCTCAGCTACAAAGATCGGAGTTTTCTTGGTTTGGCGGGGTATTACCATCATTTTGTAGAGGGATTCTCATCTATTGCAGCACCTATGACCAGGCTGACCCAGAAGGGTGCTCCGTTCAGGTGGACAAAGGAAGGTGAGGAGAGCTTTCAGAAGCTCGAGACAGCTTTGACTATAGCCCCTGTATTGGTATTGCCTACAAGTTTGGGGTCTTATACTGTATATTTTGATGCATCACAAATTGGTCTCGACACGGTGTTGATGCGGGACTGTAGGGTGATTGCCTACGCGTCCAGACAGCTGAAGGTGCATGAAAAGAACTATCCTATCCATGACCTTGAGTTAGCAGCCATTGTATATGCCTTGAAGATTTGGCGCCATTATTTGTACGGTGTTCCTTATGAGATTTACACCGATCACCGGAGTCTGCAGCATCTGTTCAAGCAGAAAGATCTTAATTTGCGTCAGAGGAGGAGGTTGGAGCTGCTTAAGGATTATGATATCACCATTTTGTACCACCCTGGGAAGGCCAATGTGGTGGCCGATGCTTTGAGTCGCCAGGAAGAGAGTTTGGGGAACTTAGCATATCGACCAGCAGCAGAGAGCCCCATGGCGTTGGATGTTCAGGCCTTAGCCAGCCAGTTTGTGAGATTGGATATTTCTGAGCCGAGTCGAGTATTGGTTTGTGTGGTCTCTCGGTCTTCCCTTTATGATCGTATTAGGGAGCGTCAGAATGATGAATCCTATCTACTTTTCCTTAAGGACACGGTCCAGCATGTTGATTCTAAGGAGATCACTATTGGAGATAATGGTGCATTGAGGATGCAAGGCAGGCTATGTGTGCCCAATGTAGATGGTTTGCGTGAGTTGATTCTTCAGGAGGCTCACAACTAGCGGTACTCCATTCATCCGGGTGCCATGAAGATGTATCAGGACCTGAGGCATCATTATTGGTGGAGGAGAATGAAGAAAGACATAGTAGAGTATGTGGCTAGATGTCTAAATTTCTAGGAGGTGAAGTATGAGCATCAACGGCCGGGTGGGTTGCTTCAGAAGATAGAGATTCCGGAGTGGAAATGGGAGCAGATTATTATGGACTTTGTTGTTGGTCTCCCACGGACTCAGCGGAAGTTTGATGCAGTTTGGGTAATTGTGGACAGGCTGACCAAGTCAGCTCATTTCATTCCTGTGATGACTACTTATTCTTCAGAGCAGCTAGCTCGAATCTACATCCGTGTGATCGTCAGGCTTTATGGCGTACTGGTATATATTATCTCTGACTGGGGTACGCAGTTTACATCATAGTTTTGGAGAGCTGTACAACATGAGTTGGGTACTCGGGTTAAGTTGAGCATAATATTTCACCCTCAGACGGACGGGCAGTCCGAGCGCACCATTCAGATATTAGAGGATATGCTCTGTGCGTGTGTGATAGATTTTGGGGTGCTTGGGACCAGTTCTTGCCACTTGTGGAGTTTGCTTATAATAAAAGTTATCAGTCCAGCATTCAGATGGCACCATATGAGGCTCTGTTTGATAGGCGGTGTCGGTCCCCAGTGGGTTGGTTCGAGCCGTACGAGGCCAGATTATTGGGTATGGACTTGGTTCAGGATGCCTTGGAAAAGGTTAAGGTGATTCAGGATAGACTTTGCACAGCCCAGTCCAGACAGAAGAGTTACGCTGACCAAAAGGTTCGCGATGTTGCATTCATGGTTGGAGAGTGGGTCTTGCTCCAGGTTTCGCCTATGAAAGGCATTACGAGATTCGAAAAGAAGGGCAAGTTGAGCCCAAGGTTCATTGGTCCTTTTGAGGTGTTGCGACATGTTGGGTAGAATGCTTATGAGCTTGCCTTACCTCCTATCCTAGCAGGAGTCCATCTGGTATTTCATGTTTCGATGCTCCGGAAGTATCACGGTGATCCGGCTCACGTATTGGATTTTAGCTCAGTCTAATTGGACAAGGATCTATCTTATGTTGAAAAGCCAGTGGCTATTTTAGACAGGCAAGTTAGAAAGCTAAGGTCAAAGAATATTGCTTTCATGAAGGTTCAGTGGAGGGGACAGCCGATCGAGGAGGCGACTTGGGAGACCGAGCAGGATATGCGCAGCCGTTATCCTCATCTTTTCACCACTTCAGGTATGTATCTATGCTCGTTCGAAGACGAATGATTGTTTTAAGAGGGGGAGGATGTAATGACCCGACCGGTTATTTTGAGAGTTAGAGCCCCGAACCCCTATTAACTGCTTTCCCCATATCTATTTCTACTATTGTGACTTGCCGGGATGATTGGTTTTGAGTTTCAGAGTGTTTTAGGATACTTAGTCCCTAAATGAGAGCTTAAGTCTTAGAATTTGGACCGTAGTCGGAACTATGTGAAGATGGTTCCAGAATTGAATTCCTTCGATTCTGTTAGCTCCGTTGGGTGATTTTGGGCTTAGGGGCGTGTCCGAAATGTGTTTTGGGGGCTCGTAGCTCATTTAGGCTTGAAATGGTGAAAGTCGAAATTTTGGAGTTTTGGACCGGTAGTGAAAATTTTCATATCGCGGTCGGAATCGGATTTCGGAAGTTGGATTAGGTCCATAGTGTTGAATATGATTTCTGTGCAAAATTTAGGGTCAATCAGACGTGGTTTGGTTGGTTGCGGCATCGGTTGTAGAATGTTGAAGTTTCAAGTTCTTAAGATTTGAATTGGAGGGTGATTCACGATATTTAGCGTTGTTTGATGTGATTTGAGGGCTCGACTAAGTGTGTATGGTGTTTTAGGATTTGTCGATATGTTTGGTTGGGGTCCTGGGGGCCTCGGGCATGTTTCAGATGCTCAACAGGTCATTTGTGGACTTAAGGAGTTGGCAGTTTTTGCTGGTGTTCTGCAGCTGGTTTCCTTCATCGCGATCGCGTGAGAAGGCTCGCGATCGCGTAGAGTAATTGGGAGACCAGCTGGGTTATCTCTTCGCATTTGCCAAGAATGGGACGCGATCGCGTAGATTCATCAGGTTATGCATCGCGAACGCGTGGGCTAGGCCGCGTTCGCGAAGAAGAAATAAGGCAGCAGTGGAATTGGGTGTTGTTCTTCGCTATCACGTGAGGTCAGTCACGATCACGTAAGTCTGAGGAGCTATTTCATCGCGTTCACGTGGAGAGTTACGTATTCGCGTAGAGTAAATTACTGGGGCAACGAAGTTGTTCTTTGCGATCGCGAGGGAGTTTCCGCGATTGCGATTAAGGAAAAATATCTCGGCAGAATTAAAGATCAAAATCAAGGGTTTTTGGTTCATAACTCAAAATTTAATTGAGAGCTCAGTAGAAGACGAAATTTGGAGAGATTTTCGGAGGAAAATGTTGGATAATGATTCCTAACTCCTTTATGGCTATATTCCACTAATCTATGGTTGATTTCATTATTTAATTTCGGATTTTGGGGTTCAAATTGGGAAAACTTTGGAAGAACTTCTTCAACAAAGATTTCGAGTTTTGAAAGGTAATTTGTGGTCGGATTTGAGTAATTTTTATATGGTTAGACTCTTGAGTGAATGGGTGTTCGTATTTTATGACTTTTACCCGATTCCGAGACGTGGGTCCCACATGCGATTTTTGAGTTAATTTCGGAATTTTTGTTAAAGTGTTGATTTCATTAATTAGATGAGTCTATTTTGGTTGTATTTATGATATGTAATTGCTTTTGGCTAGATTTGGGCCATTAAGAGCCAGATATTCATGGGAAAGGCATTGTGACCGATTGATTGAGCTTGGTTCGAGGTAAGTGGCTTGCCTAACTTTGTGTGGGGGAACACCCTGTAAGATTTGTACTGTTTTTGATATATGAGTGTCGTGTATGTGAGGTGACGAGTACGTACACGGGCTAGTTGTGGAAAAACTCGATTTTCTTACTGCGCAACAACCTGTTTTCCTTTTATTTTGAGTTATACCATTTTTATGAGTATTAATCTATTTTCATTCTTAATTGAGTTATTCTAATATGTGTAGCTATCCTGTTTAGTCTAATACAACATGTCTACGTGTCTTAATTGCTTATGTGAATTCTGTACAGCATGCCTAGCGAATTTCCTGCTTTTTCCTTGATTGGTACTTAGTCTAAACCGTAAGATTTCGCGATATAGCTGTATATCTATTGTTTTAGCTGCATATTTACTTTGGGACTATGGAACGGTATTCTGGGAGATCTCCCTGTACTGCATATTTACTTTGGAACTACGGAACGGTATTCCAGGAGATCCCCCTGTACTGCATATTTACTTTGGGACTACAGAACGGTATTATGGGAGATCCCCCTATACTGCATATTTAATTTGGGACTACGGAACGGTATTCCAGGAGATCCCTCTGTACTGCACATTTACGTTTGGGACTACGAGACAGTATCTCGGGAGATCCCCTATTGTTATCTCTGTGTACTGAGTTGTTGTCTTCTATGATTTCATTCTTGTTAAATTTCAGTCTTTATTTTACTACGGTATTTCATTCTATCATGTTTTATTATATATATACCAGTAGGGCCCTGACCTGGCCTCGTCACTACTCGACCGAGGTTAAGCTTGCCACTTACTGGGTACCGATTGTGGTGTACTCATGCTACTCTCTGCACATGTTTTTCATGTGCAGATCCAGGTACTCCTTATTCAACCGCACCATCAGTAAGCCGGGACAGCTTTGGAGACTTCAAGGTATATCTGTCGCGTCCGCAGACCTCGGAGTCCCCTTCTACTCTTTCTCATGTCTTCTGTATTTTTCCTTGTTAGACTCTGATGTATAGAGATACTAGATTTTCCTTCTGTAGTTTGTGATTCACGATGTTCCGGGTTTTGGGATTTGTTGTTTATTTTTGAATAGTTGGTTAAATTTATATTTTTATTTTATTATTCTTCAAAATGTTAGGCTTACCTAGTTGTAGAGACTAGTACCGTCACGACGTCACACGGAGGGGAAATTGGGCCGTGACAGAGCTGGGACCGCAAAACCGTCTTGGAGGCTCGCAGAAGCGAGTCTGCATATGCGAAGTGAGGTGATGCAGGAGCGAAAGTAGCCGCAGATGTGGGTGAGTGGTCGCGTCTGCGACGCCGTAGAAGCAGTTAAGTTTTCGCAAAAGCGAAAAGCCTGGGCAGACTATACTAAACCAAGGGTTCGTGATTTTATCATTATTGGACATTTTGAGCACAGGTCTTGGCGATTTTTGAGAGCATTTTCGAGGGATTTCTTAAGGTAAGTCTCTTGTACTTATTTTTGATCAATAATCTTGGTTCCCCATTGATTTTCCCACCTAGATTGTGTGTGTTTAAAGTGGAATTTGGGAGTTTGAGGTTAGGGATTTGGAGAGTTTAATTTGGGGATTTTAGTGGCAACTTGGTGTCGGAGTTTGGTAATTTTTGTATGGGTGAACTCGATATCGAATGGGTATTCGTATTTTGTGACTTTTACCCGATTCTGAGACACAGGTCTGGGTCGACTGTTTGGGGCGATTTTTTTGATTCTTTGCTAAAGTCATAGATTTATGATTTAAATTAGTTTCTTGTAGTTGTATTCATGTTATGTAATTGCTTTTGGCTAGATTTGCGCCATTCATAGTTGGAAAATCGAGGGAAAGGCATCCTTATCGATTGATTGAGCAAGTTTGAGGTAAGTGACTTGGCTAACTTTGTGTAGGGAAAATCCCCTTAGGATTTCGTACCATTGTAACAATTTGTGGCACGTGAGCGCCGTGTACGCGAGGTAACGAGTGCGTACACGGGCTAATTGTGGAAATTTTGGTTCTTGCTAAGTTGTCTTCTTTTAAATTCCTTAATTGAGTTGCCTTATCATATGTAGTGATCATGATTAGCCTAGTATCGCATGTCTACGTGCATTAACTCTTACTTGAAATGTGTGCAACATGCTTAGTTGAATTACCCGCTTCCCTTGATTTGAATTAAAGCTTTAACAGTAAGATTTCTTGCTGTAAATTCGTTGTTCCTTCGGTTCGGTTATCTGCTGCATATTTACTTTGGGACTACGAGGCGTTTAATCGGGAGATCCCTCTGTAGTGCATATTTACTTTGGGACTATGAGGCGGTTCCTCGGGAGATCCCCTTGTACTAAATATTTACTTTGGGACTACGAGGCGGTTCCTCGGGAAATCCCCCTGTACTGCATATTTACTTTGGGACTACGAGGCGGTTCCTCAGGAGATCCCCCTTGTCTTGCATATTTACATTTGGGACTACGAGGCAGTACCTCGGGAGCTCCCCTATTGTTTACCTCTGTTTGTTGTGCCATTATTTTTTGAAGTTTCTCGTTATTTAAATTCTCAGTTATTTCAAATATTATTATATCTTCTTCCTTACTTTTCTTTTAAACCAGTAGGGCCTTGACCTGACCTCGTATCACGACCCAAAATCTGACTAGTCGTGATGGCACCTAACCCAACCCACTAGGTAAGCCAATTAACCACTATCCAATTCCAATAATAATTAATAAAGCAATTAAGTAAAGAAATATCTGAATCTAATATATTACCCAAGAATTGGTAGTACAAATCACAAGCTTTTAAGAATGGAGTTTGAAAAGTGGAAATGAAATAAATACATAGTCTGTTTTAATAGTACATAAACAGAGTTTTTACAGATCTAAAGCTACCACAAACACGAGGCAGCTACAACCGGCACGCTGGTACATCTTCAATCCAGCTACTATCGAACACATCAACATCAACAGCCAACATCTGCACATAAGGTGCAGAAGTGTAGTATGAGTACAACCGAACCCATGTACTCAATAAGTAACAAACCTAGCCTTAGGTTAAAAGTAGTGACGAGCTAACACGAAGGTCGGGTCTAACACCAATATTCCACAACTCAACATAACAACATAGTACAAGTAATAAAAGAGTATCTAAGAAATAAAAGGCTCAGTTTATTCACATTTCCAGAAAAGTAGGCATTTCTTTTCAAGTATCTCAGTGAAAACCCAAATCTTTTACAGAAAAAACCAAAATACAAGTAAGTTTGAAAGCTGTGATTTTTCCGAAAACTTCTTTCAATAATAAGTAAGATGTCTCATTTTTAGATAGGATGAGGAAAGTACTTCTCTATGCCTACATGTCAAGATACAGGTAAAATTATAAATGTCCCCACAACTGGGTAGCAGAAGGAAATACACCTTTATATATGTATCACAAGTACGCATGTAAATGCAATGCATCTCGATGATGAGCTCATGTACTCACACTCTCCGAGTACTCAACCTCACTGTCTCGCATTCTATCTCACTATGCTCAGCACACTCAATCACTCAGCGCTGTACAATACCCGCTGCGACGTGCAGCCCGATCCCTGTTTATAGTTGACTGCGATCACTAGGGGGTGTGCAGAATCCGGAAGGGCTCCTTCAACCCAAACGCTATATTGCTCTTTGCGTGCAGCCCGATCCAATATTGTTGCGGCGTGCAACCCGATCCAATATTATTGTGACGTGCAACTCGATCCAATAATAGATATATATATAACCCGAAGGCTCGTTGTGGCGTGCAACCCGATCCATATAAAATATAATCAATATAATATGTTGCGGTGTGCAACCCGATCCCAAAATGTCACTCTCACTCAAGCCCTTGACCTCACTCAGTCATCAATCTCTCCAGTCTCACTCACGGGCTCATAATGTCATGAAACTAGGACGACAATAATGATATGATGTATCAATAAATAATATCTGAGACTGAGATGTGGTATAAATGCATGAATATGACTGAGTACGAAATATCAATGAAATCAGTGAGATGACAGTAAGAAACGACCACTATGGGTCCAAAGAGTATCGGCATAATGCCTAAACATGATATCTTGCATGATTGACAACACAATTACTTTATAACACGGTGAAAACATGGATTTCAACAAAATAGGACCACTATACAGTGCCATAGAAACAACAGAGTTCCAATTCACATGGTGCACACTCCCGTCACGTAGCATGTGCGCCACCTCAATACCAATCACATAACACGTATTTGGGGGTTTCATACCCTCGGCACTAAGATTAGAAGAGTTACTTACCTCGAACAAGCCAATACCAATGCCGAGCAAGCCAAGCGATGCTCCAAATATGCCATCCCGCGCGTTCCGACCTCCGAACGTCTCAAAACTAACCAAAAACAACTCAAATGCATCAAACAATGCTAAAGGATCCAATCCCGATCAAAAAGATCAAATCTTGAATCAAAAGCCCAAAATCGGCCAAAAGCCCTACCTGGGCCCGCACCTCAGAACCTGAAAAAATTTACAAAATCCGACAACCCATTCAATTACGAGTCCAACCACACTAGTTTCACTCAAATCCGACTCCAATTCGATGTTCAAAACTCAAAAATTCATATTATGAAACTTTAGGCCTAAAACCCCAATTTCCTCTTTAAAATTCACTATCCAATTACAAAAAACGAAGATAGATTCATGAAATATAACCAAAACCGAGTAGATAACACTTACCCCGATTCATATAGTGAACATTGCTTCAAGAATCGCCTCAATCCGAGATCCATAGCTCCCAAAATAATAAAATGGCCGAAACCCCCGAAATGAGATTTAATATGATCTGCCTAGCTATTACACTTCGTGAACGCAGACAATTCCACGCGTTCGCATAGAACAAATGCTCACCAGCTGAAATTTCTCTTTTTCGAACGCAGCACCACAGATGCGAACACGGTGAACAAACTCCTAGAGCTACACGATCGCATACCACATTTGGCGATTGCGAAGAGAAAATGCCTGACATCCTCAGGCCTTCCTTCCTACTACACGAACGCATCACCAGGCTCGCGAAAGCGACTCTGGACTCACGAACACGATGAACAAATCCTACTCAGTCATCCAACAACCCTACGCTATCGCATTCTGTCCTAAGCGATCGCAATTAACGAAACCAGAAGCCCAAAATTCCGCAGAACCAGCAATGCAAATATGAAGGAAAATAGCCCGAAATCGATCCGCAACATGCCCGAGCCCCTTGGGATCACGTCCGAACATCCCAACAAGTCCCATAACATAATACGTACCTACTCGAGGTCTCAAAACATACATAACAATATCAAAACAACGAATCACACCTCAACTCAAAATCAATGAACTTTGAAACTTCAACCTTCCACAACCGATGCCAAAACCTATCAAATCACGTCTGATTGACCTCAAATTTTGCACACAAGTCACATTTGACACTACGGACCTGCTCCAACTTCCGGAATCGGAATCCGACCCTGATATCAAAAAGTCCACTCCCGATCAAACTTTCTAAAATTTCAAGTTTCGCCATCTCAAGCCAAAATCAACCACGGACCTCCAAATCGAAATCCGGACGTGCTCTTGATTCAAAAATCACCCAACAGAGCTAACAGAACCATCAAAATTCCAATCCGAGGTCAAATGCTAAAAATCAAACTTGGTTAACTCTTTCAAATTTAAAGCTCCCTAGTAAAGAATAATTCTTCCAAATCAGTCCCGAATAACCTAAAACCAAAATCGATGATTCACATAAGTTATAATACATCATACGGAGCTGCTCATGCCCTCAAACAACCGAGCGAAGTGTAAATGCTCAAAACGACTGGTCGGGTCGTTACATCCTCCCCCACTTAAACATACATTCGTCCTCGAACGTGTCCAGAGTTGTTCTCAAAGCCATCAAACTGCCGTATAACCTTACCATACACATACCCAAGGGTGATCCCACGTCACCCTGTCCCATACAGGTCCGATAACACAACATAACTAAAATTGTTCAATTCAACCTAGCCCACCAGCCTTCGAATCCAATTTCCAACATCCAGAATCGCTTATAAGATTAGAGTTTCGCATCTACATACTGTATAAGTCTGAACAAGCTGTACCAAAAGCCGTAACCATAATTCAAATACTCAAACTCAAATGCCACATAGCTCAAATGCTCGAAGCAATGATTTCTAATCACAATAGCTGCTCAAAACAACCCAATGCCGGTAATAAACCTTATATCAAACAAGGCTCCATTCAAAAACATTCATACACTGCCAATGATGAAAGAAACATGCAGAACTCATAACCATTCATCAAATCAACAAGTCATGGTACTCTGTCTCCTTCGACAAGAACTATAATAAATTTCTAAGCCAACTTTCGATATTATCCTTCCAACCATGTTGTAATCAGTTCCGATAGTATCCATCCTAGGTCTAATGATCTCATCTCATCCAACACGACCACTCTAGTGACATGCCACATCAATACAATCTGACGCCATAACCCGTGCACCAATAAGCAACTTTCCAAATATACTCAAATCATGGATAACTGATTCAGACGGGAGAACTGTCCCGCAAGCTCCACAAGGACCACCACAATGCAATGTTAAGAACCTATCACACACCGTAGAAGCAAAACACACGAATCTAACACAAATGATCAGATCTTAACATAACTCTGCGGCAATACGTGACCCTATCCAAATACTAGTCCATATGAAATACCTCAAGCCACCCTGCTAAAAATCAATAACAATGCGCAATTCGACATCAAGTACTCCAACTGTATTACCATAATCATGGAGAAGCAAATGACACAATGCCACACAAAACCTGAAATAACATAACCAATACTCCGTCAACCAAGCAATACCCAATACTCTTCTTGCTCAAATTCCGCTATAAGACCCTAATAGAACCGCACAATACGTGCATATAACCAACGAATCACAACTCCTCGTATCATAGAAGAGTAACTCATAGATCATCTCAGAACACGAATAAGCTCAACAACAACCGAATGACACATCCCTCAACAATAGTAGTATGGAGCCAACCAATCCGGCTCGGTGTAGAATACACATCCTAATTAGGCCTACCAATGGAACCCTAAATCAACTCTGGTCACCCACCAATAGATAAGTAACCCTCCAAAATCCCACAATGATCGAATCATAACACATACTATCATCTGGCTAGCTTCGGCCACGACTTCACAGTTCACAACCATGAAACAGTCTGCTCCTGAGAAATCCCAGTCTCTAAATCCATAGAACACACATATCACCATTTCTGATTCTGTCTCCACCGCCCGAATGTCTAACACATCTCTCATACACGATCATCCCACGAGGAATACTTCTAAAATTCTTCCGTGCCACCTGGCAAAATTTGAATATCAGCAGTCGATCAACCAGGAGAGTGCCATAATACCAGGGAAGTATCCATCAATCAAAACACATTACCCCTTCTAAAATGTATACTCTCATTAAGCCATACCAAATAGTAATATCATTTACCTAGTCATCTGAAACCGTCCATGCTTCCAAACAGGACTGTGATCCCGCTCACGTAAATCTTAATCCCACACAACACACCACATATACCATGCCATCATATGAAAAATATGAGAACTTCATAGTTCACTCCGAGTCACAAGCAACTACATAGCCAAGGACCTTCCATTTGATTTCATCCTGAAGAAATTCACTATATGCCATATGCTCCTCACGCCAGCAGGAAATATACCCCTCGAACCTTGGTAGAAATCATTGAGAACTCTTTGAAACCTATTTTCACATAACCAAGCTATCAGAACCGAATCTCTTTAACTCAACCCAGCCACGCAGGTCGCCAAAACCCAAGAGCATTGCCACAAAAAACCTGTAGAGATTAGCCATGTCATAAGTACCCAAAGAACCAATCATACCCATTACTGTGCTAATACAACCTACTACCAATCTGTCATATTTCTCTAAGTCCTTTCCAAATTGCCTTCAAATTGATACTTCTCCTTGCTAGAACACCACGATCCTTAACCAAAGTTCACCACACAAGAGATCCTAGTATAAAACCACAACGCCCTAAGGCCCATAAGCCGCTGACTCCCCTCTTAAGCACCCCAAAGGCTCACAACCGAGACACCCACTCTAAAGAGACCTTACGTGAACCTAAAATTGTTTCTTTCACCTTCTTGATGCTGAAATGCATTATCCACAACAGTATAAAATGCCACAAGTCTCGACACCATCCAATGTAACTCTCAGTGTCTAGCCATATACAAATCTTAAAAATTCCAAATCGCTACATATAAATCTTGAATCCATTAGAACTATTCTCGAGCATCATCCACTCCACTCAAGTCTCAATTGAACCGACCAAACGGACCGAACGACCTGTGCCCCATTAGCACACCAACACCCCAAGGGAATAAAGAGTAACCCACACTCCTAAGCAACTAAGCAAATTCCTACTCCATGAACACTACATCCTTTGCGAACAACCACTCAATTATTTTTTGATTCCCATATACCCATAGAGCGTAATACAACCCGTATCCAGAAATTCCCTTACTCGAGTCATCCTAAATCTCAACTTCTGCAAGTCATAACTGATTCACCAGTACACCTTAAACCGAAACCAATACAACACATAACCGTGCAATCCACTCGTCGATAGCAGGATCCCAACACTTGGCTCAAAGCCATAGAACAAAACACTCGATAACATCACGATACCCATACTCTATTACTGCTAAAATCCCACACTGCAATTCAACTAAATCCTGCGTAAGCTCATGTAACACAAACCATATAATACCTCAAATCGTCTGCAAATCTTGCATTCACCCTTGTAATAGTCAAGCCGACTTCCATAAGCAATCCAAACTCAAATTGCAACATATATCATTCAATGGTAAAAGAGAACTCTCTACAAAACAACATAAGGACCACACAACCTCAGGACACCTCGCAGGAGATAACCCGCCTCCTCTGCCTCAAACTAACATCTCTCTATACCCTTCCACAGTCACGACTACTACGCAATCACTTAATCCTCTCGATTCTGAACTCATTAACAAGACATGAGAATCTACTTCACCCCACGACTAAACAACATGAGAGGTACCTCAACACACCCATAACTCGAGACCATATGCCAAATCAAGATAGAAATCAAACACCTCATAGTCCTTGCTACCTCTCAAGTAAACTCTTCTCGTCACATTCGAACAATTCAAACACATCTCGTAGTCACATCATTCTCATTACAAAGCCATTGTACCGCTCATCGAGCCACAAATTCCACTTGCACGGATATTAAATCATTACCGGACATATGAGTCCAATTATACAAGTTACCACTAAATATACCGAGCTCAAGCTGTGGTCTAATCATGGCATCAAGTCCTCTAGACTGGCCCTTCACCAAAACACAGAATACACATCTCGAACCTTGTTTATAGAATCACAAGCCGGTGATGCACAGCTGATACTGAGCGCTCATATGCACATACAAATGCATGGAAGGAATTCAATGAGTTACGCTTCAAGCTGAATCAATGCCGCACGATAAGGAAAGAAAGATGGGAAGTATATCCTAAATGTCTTGTAGCCTCTCGAAGATAGATATGAATGTCATCATACTGATCCACAAGACTTTACTAGACACTTGCTCATGACTTGTAGAACCTATGAACCTAGAGCTCTGATACCACCTGTCACGACCCAAAATCTGACTAGTCATGATGGCACCTAACCCAACCTGCTAGGTAAGCCGATTAACCACTAACCAATTCCAATAACAATTAATAAAGAAATTAAGTAAAGAAATATCTTAATCTAATACATTCCCCAAGAATTGGTAGTACAAATCATGAGCTTCTAAGAATATAGTTTACAAAGCAGAAATGAAATAAATACATAGTCTGTTTGAATAGTACATAAACAGAGTTTTTACAGATCTAAAGCTACCACGAATAAGAGGAAGCTACAAGCGGGATGCAGGTACATCTTTAATCCAGCTCCCATTGAACACAGCAACATCAATAGCCAACATCTGCACGCAAGGTGCAGAAGTGTAGTATGAGTACAACCGAACCCATGTACTTAATAAGTAACAAACCTAACCTTAGGTTGAAAGTAGTGATGAGCTAACACGAAGGTCGGGTCCAGCACCAATATTCCTCAACTCAACATATCAACATAGTACAAGTAATAAAAGAGTATCTCAGAAATAAAAAGCCCAGTTTATTCACATTTCCAGAAAAGTAGGCATTTCCTTTCAAGTATCTCGGTAAGCCCAAATCTTTTACCGAAAAAGCCAAAATACGAGTAAGTTTGAAAAATGTGATTTTTCCCAAAATTTCTTTCAATAATAAGCAAGATGTCTCATTTTCAGACAGCATGCGGAAAGTACTTCTCTATGCCTACATGTCAAGATACGGGTAAAATCATAAATGTCCCTATAACTGGGTAGTAGAAGGAAATGCACCTCTATGCGTGTATCACAAGTACGCATGTCAAATGCAATGCATCTCGATGATGAGATCATGTACTCATACTCTCAGAGTACTCAACCTCACTGTCTCGCATTCTCTCTCACTATGCTCAGCACACTCAATCACTCAACACTGTACAATACCCGCTGCGACGTGCAGCCCGATCCCTGTTTATAGTCGACTGCGCTCACTGGGGGTGTGCAGACTCTAGAAGGGGTCCTTCAGCCCAAGCTCTATATTGCTGTGGCATGCATCCCGATCCAATATTGTTGCGGCGTGCAACCCGATCCAACATTTTTGCGGCGTGTAATCCGATCCTATAATATATA
>AWOL01S0017100.1:7045-32542 GCA_000715115.1 Nicotiana otophora
TCTTACTCGGAATAGCCAATTTTATAATGAATCACTCGGGACTTACATAATTTACATGAATATCGTAGGATTCAATTCTAAGAGAAGAGTTTAGCCAACATACCTTACTTGAGCTTCCTTACACTCTAAATGTTCCGGAATTCTTAGCAACTTCAATCTATTGTAGAAATATAACAAATTGAATCAAAATTAGGGATATGATCATGGTTCGAGCTCATTTGAGCATTTTATACAACACTAAGTGTGCATTAAGGTTCCAAGGTCCTTTTATGGAGAATTCCATCATCCCACAACCCAATCTTTACCATTTTTAGATCAACAATCTTCCTACACCCTTTGATAACACATGCATGTAAAATAAACAACTCTTATGCCCAAAATTATCTTGCTAGTTACCCATTTTCAGAAAAATTCGAAATTAGGGTTTAGGGTGTAGAATCTTACCTCTAGGATGAAGACCTAGTGATCTTCCCTTCTTAACCTTTCAAAACTTGAGCAATAATTGAAGACAATTTATTGAAGAACACCTTCTCACTCTAGGGCACTCTCTCTCACTCTAAAATGTCAGATTATATCTCAAACAAATGGCCCAAAACGTGTATTAAACGAAGTAGGGTCGGATTTTAAAAACCCAAAAATGAAGCTCCGGAACAGGTTCTGCGGTCGCATATGCGACCGCATAATGGTTATGCGGACCGCATATCGGTCGCATAATTGGTGTCCAAAATAACCAAAATTCTGCCTGAGTCTGCGGTCCGCATAACTATTCTGCGGTCGCATAGTGCACTGCATATCCTTCAACAAAGGGTTGACCTTTCAGGACCTGAAAACAGTCAAATGAGTTCAGATATCACAAAGATGTTAGGCCCCCAAACCCTTCAACCAAAAAATAAATAATTTTAAAAAAAAACATCAACTAATAAGGAAAGTTAACCTTTTCATTACCCCGAAAACCAGAAGGGGGTGAAATAAAATTTGCACCAACTCTGCTCTTATGCATATTTTCAAGGTCTGCCACTGTCTTTTGTAATTTCCTGAATTAAAAGTGGTGATAATTTATTCTAAAAAACAAAAAAAATGACAAAAGTTCTCCAACAAGCAAAAAGGAGATACTTTAACTGAAACCAAAAAACTAACAAGCTACAACAATAATATTTCTTTATACGCTGAACAGTTACCCGATGAGGACATGGTTGCCACTGCTGTTAAAGTCAAAGCACTCTATAACTAATGGATTATCCTGCAGGAAACAGAATTTCCCACTAAATTCAGAACTAAAATAAATAGGAAAGTAGTTATGGGAAACCTTTAGTTGCAAGGAAACCATATTCAAAATAAATAGTGAAAGATACTTTTAAGCCTATTAATGCACTACTGCTCCATATTTTTTTTATTTTTTCCCCTCAAAAATACACTATGGATCAGATAAAAACTACAAAATAGCCAACTGAAAGAACCGTCAGATAAAATAACAAATGTTGTATTGCACCAGACACACCCAATGTTGAAGCAATCAAGGTACCAATGGTCAAAGGTGAACGAGTTTTAGTAGATGATATCAAGCAGCACGCGATTGACTCTTGCAACGAAGAAACTACCTTATTCACAAATTGTTGCATAGATAGACAGACAGGCTTCCATATGGGATTTAAGTTATCATTTACGACCTCTGTCTTGCAAATTGGAACAGAACCTCCAGTTTCGACAATCCTAGATATTCTCAAGAAAGGATCCTGAAGAAGAAAGTATATGACAAAGAGCAAATGAAACAGAAAACACCAAGAAGCTCCATAAGAAAGTACAGTTCAGTCTTACATACACTTTTTGAGAATAAATCCTTGTTTTCCAGGTTGGTACATCGCAATGTCATCTCCACTGCAGTTCTTGAAGTGACTGTTTCTTCTACAAGAATAGTAAGTTTCCTTACAATTTTCAGGCCATGGCCATCCCTGTTGTGCAGATTCAGTGTTATACTCCGGTTGCGCTTGGTCACAATCTGCAGTAAGATAAAAAGGAAACAAACTGTGTAAATTTCCAGTATTATGGCACTAACAAATATAGCAAATTGCAGTGAATCTGAGGTGAAGTACTACTTGGCAACATTCAGTAAAAGAATGTTTTTCCAAGAAGTTGCTATGGATAGTTAAATGATAAGCACGTCTCTTATACAGGAAGCCAGACATGTCTCCCAGCAACAAGCACCCCAGCTTGTGGAGGAGTCAGATGCAGATATAGGACGACTTAACATCTTTTAAATACAACAGCTACATTTACTGCATGAGTGCCCCTGTAGTCCTTCTAAGACATATCTGTTGAAGGTTATAGATCCTTGTAATAAAGACCACTTGCTAAAAAGGTGATTCACCATAACACAACTATCATAATGATAGACAAACATGAGAATTTAACTGGAAAATACGATGGATGATACCTTAAGCATCTAAAAGAAATATGAACACAAGACCTTCGACCTAAACAGTTCAATAATTTCATTTGATATTTCAACTAATATCATGAGTGACGACACTAAGGCCACTGGTCCAATTAAATCAAGTAACCGAGGTTTGACCAAGAGTTGACCACATTTGACCAAGGATGATCGAAGGTTGAACACATTTGATCGAGGTTGACCCACATTGAAGATCTAGAACCATACATGATCTACATTGGAGTTGGACTTGACCGAGCACAAGGCCTATTCTAATTATAGACCACTTTATTTGGGTTGTATTGGACTTGGACTCAGGCCTATTAGCTTAGAACAGCCTTAGGGGTTAGACTATATATAGACTTGGATCATTTTCCTTAGTTTATGATGTTTTGATAAAACTTCTCTTGTCAGAAAACCCATTTGTGTATTCGAATTTATCTCTTCATTTGGACCTCAACTAAGATTCTTCAAGTAAGTTTTCAATGTATGAGTTCAATTTCTCTTTCTCCCTTGGATTAAACATGTAATTTGAACTAATTACTCGGTCTCAAGTTAGTTTGCTTGTGATTAGTTAATTCTTCCATTCCCTAGGTTTCTCCATCTTTCTTCCTAAATTTTGGATTGAGTTATTAAATTGTGATTACAGGAATCAAATCCTCTTTTTACTTGGTTTTGTGCCATTGCTTATCTAATTGGTCTTCTCTATCCTTTATTATTTTCCAACAACTTCATAGGTGTTCTTGAAGGTTGTTGGGTTTTCCTTCACCTTGCTTAAAACTCGTGGAAATTTCGTGGCCATTTGGTATCAGAGAGAGGTTTAGCCTTTGTTCCTACAAATCAAGATTCAGCTTCATCGCTATCTTTCAAGAAAACAAAAAGAATCTGAAAATCTGAATTTTTCTACAGTAACTCGGCACTGTAGCAGTAACAATTGGGGAAGTTGTTTTAGTTTTTTGGCTAGGATTTTGAGTCTGTTTCTTGATGGGTATCATTGGGTAATGTTCAAAATTGATTGGGCATTATATTCTTGCTTGATTGAGAGAAATTAGCGAAATTTGGCCATCTTAGACGCATTTTTGCATCTGTTTTTTTGCTGCTGTTTTTTTGCTTCACGTTGTGAATTTGAGGATGCTATTTTTGGTATCTAATAGTGCATTTAGGTTTCATTCGATGAGCTTTTCCGCCATAAACCATCATTTCGGAAAATCATTTTGAGTGTTTGTGTTGACTTCTCACATCTAAATTGATTGGATGTTGTTTAGAATTGCTTCATTTTGATTGAGCAAAACTTGATTCATGTCCGGATTTGTTAGATCTGATTTAATATGATTTCAGTAGAACATTGATTTTGAAAGTATGGTTGATTGTCAAGGAGGTACATTTGAGGTCCATTTAATACTAATATCTTTGCAGGTTCGGATAGTATAAAAGAGGTTGGTATATCTTTTGCCTTATGAAAACCTATGCTACACAAATACTTCATTTGATAGCTTGTTTGGCCAAGCTTCGTAAATTTGCTTATTTTGAAAAATATTTTTTTTTAAAGTGCTTTTCAAAAAACTATTTTTAGTGAGAAGCTGTTTGTATTTTTCTAATTAATTTAAAAAATACTTTTGAGCGGGAATTAGTGTTTGGCCAAACTTTTAAAAAGTGCTTTTAAGTGTATTTTTTTCAAAGGTGCTTTTCAAAAACTATTTTTGGAGAAAAACTACTTTTTCTGCTTCTGCTTCTATCAAAAAAAATAATTTCTTCTAAAAAATTGGTCAAACACCTTAATTTTGGCAAAAAAGTACTTTTGACTAAAAAAAACCTTTTTCCCAAAAAGGAGCTTGAACAAACAGGCTGTGAGACTTGGGAATTTGTTACTTCACCACTAGACAAGAAGTTGGTTGGCAGTAAATGGGTCTTCACTGTGAAACACAAAGTTGATGGCTCGATTGAAGAATTCAAAGCATGATTGGTGGCTGGGGGGTTCACTCAAACTTTTGGTTTCTTATTGCTCCGTGAGAATCACGTTTTACATAACGATAAAACTGGGATGGGAAAATTTTCATGTGATCTGTTACGCGTCGCCTTCCTGAGATTCCTGGGAATGGAGACGTAAGGCAAAGCAACCGATGTCAGTGCAGTTACTATCCGCCAACTGAGATCCCCTTCATACGTTAGACGAGATTGTCAGTGACGTACAAGAAAACCTTTTCAACTTAAGCTTCCAACCTTGAGACTAAGTGTCTCAACTCATTCCGAAACATCCCCGGAACCAAACCAACTAATCCGGCAAGTCACATGTCAACAATTGGGCATAGAAGAAGTAGTAAACGGTGGAACGACGCTACAACACTCAAAATGACCGACCTGGTCGCTACAACAATGCACAAAAAATATAAGATGCCAAAAATCCCTTCGCGAATGCGACTCCCACATCTGCAACACACTTCGCGAACGCGGTGCAACCCACGCGAACAACAAATCCTGATGCCCCTTTCATCTCTATCTCTATGCAAATACGGAAGACACATTGCGAACGCGAACCACAACCAACTGGACATTCGCGATCGCATGCATACAGACACCACCGCGATGAACAAAAATGCTGAGCTCCCAAAATCATTTCACGATCACTACTTCATCTTTGTGAGCATGAAGAGCAACAGCCACACCAGAAACTAGCAACTCTAAAGCATGAAGAAATGTCCCGTAGCCCATCCGAAATACACCTGAGCCCCCAGGACACCATTCGAACATACCAACAAGTTCTATAACACAATGCGGACCTGCTCGAGGAACCAAATCACATCAAACAATATCAAAACTACGAATCGCATCCCAAATTAAATTTAATAAACTTATGAACTTCCAACTTCTACAAGTCACGCCGAATCATATCAATCAATTCGTAATAACCTCAAATTTTGCATGCAAGTCCTAAATGACATAACAGAGCTATTTCAACTCTCAGAATCGCTATCTGAGCCCGATATCCACAAAGTCAACTCACGGTCAAACCTCTCAACCTTTCAAACCTTCTACTTTCTAATTTTCGCCAAAATTCATCAAATTAATATACGGACCTCCAAATCCAAATCCGGACACACACCAAAGTCAAAAGTCCCCATACGAAGTTGCTCGAGATGTTAAGCGAGTGAACGGGATGCTTCCAAATTTTAATACATACTTGACCTAAAACTTTCTACTTATATTTCTATATTGTGCTTGAAATAAGTTTTGATTAATTATTAACACTTCTATCTATTTCTTCTCGAAAGTTAGTTGTATGTAAATTTTGTAATTCTTACAAAGCAAAATTAATATATGATAACTATTGGATAAAATAATAGAGTGAGAGTAATTCTTATTAATCTATCACTCCAAGTATGTAATCTTTCTTACCTCCATTCGAATTCTTACGGAGGAGTTGTAGTAGGCAAGATTATTGATTTTTAGTAAAAAGTAATCGCAAGAGATATTTGCTATCTTTTAGCACAATTCAGGCAAGAAAATTATTTCAGTATAATCGTCACTAGTCATATATCAATTGATTTACATAACCTCGCGGAGTGTATTAATTGATTATTTCTTAGTGAGCAAAATATAATTATATTAGCAATAAACAGTTATTCTAAGAGAAATACATGTAGAAGCTAAGATGTTATTATTATCATGCTACTGAATGAATTCAATAATTCCCAACTCTTTTTAAATATAAATCTTCCGAAAGTTATTTTGTTTCAACTTAAGCAATTTAAATTTTCAACAATCAAAGCTTCATCAATTTAATTATCTCAAATAGTAGTAAGAATATTATAAGTTTGTATCTAGATTCTCCAATATTTGTGGGATGATATCATAAACTATACTAGAATTTGACAGAGTACGAGTAGCATAATCTTATACAAATTGGCCTCATCAAATTTTTGGCACCGTTGACGGAGATTGGCATACATCTACTTCAAATAAAATATTTTATTACTAATTTGAGAACTTATTACTATAATAATTTTTTTAATTGGTGTTTCCTAAATTGCACTTAACTATTACTTTTATATTAATAATATCATTTTTGACTCAATCATTGTTATAGTTGTAACGATCCGACCTGTCGTTTTACTTTCTAGAACTATGTTCCCTTAAATAAGACTCCTCATATGTGCTTTTACTATTTTATGACTTGCTGGGATGATTAGTTCGGGTTTGGAAGGGCTCGGGTTAAAATTAGAATACTTCGTTCCTTAATATTGGCCTAAAAGCGTTAAATTTGACTTGGGTAAACATTTATAGTAAACGACATTAGAACTGGGATTTGACGGTTCCAACAGGTTTGTATGATTATTATGGACTTGGGTGTATGTTCAAATCGAGTTTTGGATGACTCGGGAGCGTTTCAGCGCTTAATATTGAGGGTTGGAACATTAAAGGTTTTTCAAGTTCTTTAAATTTGGGTTGGAGTAGGTTTTAGTGTTATCGATGTCTATTTGGAATTCCGATACTTGAAGTAG
This sequence comes from Nicotiana otophora, assembly GCA_000715115.1. Lineage (NCBI taxonomy): Eukaryota > Viridiplantae > Streptophyta > Magnoliopsida > Solanales > Solanaceae > Nicotiana > Nicotiana otophora. The sequence continues at coordinate 13,973 of AWOL01S0017100.1, forward strand.
TTCCGTATAGTGATTTAAGGCTTGCACACAAAATTTGGTGTGATTCCAAGTAGTCTAAGTATGATTCGGCGCGTTCAAAGTAAGTTGGAAAAACTTGAAATTTCATAAGTTGATTCGATTAGTTTTGGGGTGCGATTTATAGTTTTGATGTTGTTTTACGCATTCCGAGGGTGCAAGTGAGTCCGTTTTATGTTTATGAACTTGTTGGTAAGGGGGTCCCTGTATAGGATTCGGAGGGTTGGCAGAGCTTGATTGCCCTTTGGAGAAGAGCTGTTGGTGGCTGGCATTTCGAAGGGGAAGGGGTCAGCGTCTCATTTTCTTATCCTTACTCATGTCTTCCAAAAACCTTGTCGCTTTACCATACTTTAGCTTGTGACCTACACATATCTATTTATACTACTCGTAACCTTCCTTCAACTTGCTTGCACTATAGATTTCCTTATGTCATTCTGGAACATCAAGCGAGACATGACATCGTCTCTAACTATTCTTTACTTTCTTAACTAGACCTCTCGATACCTAGAAACCATAGGCTGGAAGATATGCCACGGACACCGCCGCTATCATTCCTGGATACTGAATCCCTGTGCTTCTAGCCATCTATCCGAAGTATGGACTATACATAACCTTCTGCATGTGAGTATCTTGTACGTTGTTCACCTTTACCTTACTTACCTTTAAATCTTGCATCACATCTTCTATCTCTTTCATGACCTTCCTTTCACACAGGTATAATTCACATCCACAAGTTGAAGCTCGATTATAATACTTGCACCTCTGGTGTATACACAATCCGGTGGGAGCTTCATACTGACTTCTTATGAGGTTGGTACTCTTCTGACTGGCTTTCTCGTAGAGCCGTTATAGAATATGGTTGTTGTACTAACTCTCTTGTACCTCTGATATTAAGAGTGATTCCGCTATGTTGTCAATCACGATGTCTAAAGTTTTCTGGGTCCAATAATCATACTCCTGATTTACTTAGTTGATGTAACTCTTTAGCTTCCTCTTCCTTCTGACCAACCTTTATTTAGGCTTAAGCTACCTTCTGATCTATGACTCATGGCATTAGTTATTACTTTAGCCTTTCATGGGCGCTATGGAATATCCATGATACAATCTTCTAACAATTTAATCCTTTGTCTATGACCTGGACTCAATTCTTTCTTTTAACTTATACCAGAGTCTTCTACGACTATATGATTGTCAACATATATGCTGCATGGATAATATTCCGATATCTTGAGTGCATTCATAATGTAACTAACTCTGGATCATTGATCGAATAATTCCTTTCGTTCCTTCTCAACTTTCTTTAAACGTAAGCTATTACTTTTCCTGGTCTTTCTGCCCCCTTGTTGTGTGCATACTTAACTTATCTTAGTTCCCATGCATGCCGGAATTTTCGTGCAACTCATATGATCTCGAATATTACTTTTAATTTTACTTCCCGTTCATTATCCACCATAGGTGCCACTTTTTTATGGAGTGCATACAATGTTGTAGTGAGACTGTTCTTACATGACCATTTCTTCTTCAAGTTACTATGCTTAGGTTGAAGCCTTCTTCCTTATTTCCCCAACTTATCTTTTATTGTAGTACTTACGGAGGATCCTCTGACTCTTGTAAAGCTGGGAGCTTATTACATCGTATACCCAATGGAATTCTTGATGTTCGCACTCACCTATAAGTATCCTTAGTTACTTACCTCCACACTCATATGCTCGTACGATTGCTCTTATCTGAATATTTCTCAAGGATTACGATGTCATATCTGCGAGATTGAATTCCCATGTTGGGGTTCACTATGCTTATCTTGCACAATCTGTTGAGTTGTCTGTATCTTCTTGTCTAGCCATAACTAGGCTCTTCCTAAATCAACTGCTAACTATTCGTTGGCCCATTCTCATATCAACATTCCACGTACTCTTTCTTGGGTTATTTCCTTTGTCTTAACTTACGTCTCGCACTGGTTCCTTATTTATTAATAATATCCCGGGTAGGAACCCTTACTTCTTTTCATTGACATCGTGTTTGCATGATGTATTGGAATTTTAGCATATCTGTAGGCTTTGAATAAGTACAATCTCATCCCTTTCTCATTTTTATCGCATTCTTCCTTTACCATTCCATAGTGACTAGAACCACTAAATTCTAACTTAATGCCACATCACTCCATATTCCCCCCTTTAGGGGAGTACTAAGATTTAGTGCTACGACGATCTACCTATAGATGTTTTACCTCTTCATCTTTGGCGTCTTTTCACATCATCGATGACCTTTATTCGCCTTGTGGTAATCCTTCTGTACCAAGGGTAACAAAATTCCTTATTCACGAGGGAGACACCTAGTGTAACTGACACACATAGTCTCTTAACCATAACTTTGCTCACATTGCTTGCTTTAGGGAAGCGTCTTCTTGAATGACCTTTAAAGGTTATTCTTCTGTCGTCCATTCTATTATTGCTGGAACGCAATCTCTAAAATTCTCATAATGCCAACTATTATCAAATCACTCAATCCCTAATTTATGTTTAGTTTATCTTGTTCACCAGCCCATACTAATTTGTATTACTGTGGGGTCTAACTTTTCTTCTGGTAATCACGCTAGAGTCACGAACCTATTTCTCGAAATGAGGATATGACTTAATGGCTTATATTTTTTTGTTGTCTCGAGGCCTGTCACCTCTCGTCTTTTCCTTCACTTGACTATAGACTCTGTAATATTGTTATTTTTTTTTATCTACCGTTGTCATCCATGTATCACATCTTACTCATAATGCTTCATTAACTCTCTTCTTATTTCCCTACTAACATTTCTGTCTATCACTTTATTCTGAAAACTTCAACAAGACATTTTTTTGCTTTTAGCTCCCCTTGCTACATCCACTAGCTCTTCAGGTTGCCTATCATTCTCTCTCTACTAGGGACGACAGTCACAGTAAGATAATATTTATCCCTTCCAGGCTTCCAGTGCCTATCCCTGTAGTACTCATATCTTGCTGTACTACTTTAGAGTGCACTATCTAGGTGTCTCACAAGGCGATCTATTAGGACATTTGCAATATCCTTCGGAAATATCAACTAACGCGAATAATCCATCCACTATTTTTGGGTTACTCTAACCCCAGCCGGATCCTGATATCCCATCCTTCTCCTAAACCATATCTGTTAGCTCCCATGGGGCATAACTGAGATAGGTGTGGCCGATCGTACATACATCTGTTATTGTTGAAGGTAACTCAAAAGGCTTATATTTCTCTTCCTGAATTATAGATAATGATCATCTTCACTAACTGGGCACCTCGTATCCTTCTTCACATTGCTTCTTTTACTTGTTGAAACTTGTATCTACCTTCTAAATCTGTCATTTCTTTTCACCATATGGGTAGATAGATATTCTTTCCTTAGGGCTCCCTATCAAGAAGCTTACACGTCTTGGTACATACATGTTCTGCTGAACACCTCACATCTACTCATTAGAAGCATGATGCAAAATCTAGTTCCTCTGACTCAACTCTTCCACTGCTATATCTGTTGTCAACCATCTTTCTGGATGTAGATAACGTTGTATTACGAATAAAATAGAATTTAGGAAATTGAGTTCTTCCAACTGAGCTCTGCCACACGATCTAGAGTAAAAATAAAGAGTGACAGTCCTAAATGCCTTGTAGCCTGTTTATAAGTGTGGTGCACAACACACCCATAAACAAGACTCTACTAGACACGGCTTGTAGACTCCCTAGGATAGAACTGCTCTGATACCACTTTTGTCACGACCCAAACCGATGGGCCGCGACGGGCACCCGATACCTTACTCAATCGAGTACCAACGTAACGTATATTTCGTATCATACTATCAAAGATAAATGAGTTGGAGAGGCTGACGTGAGATAAGTAGAATAAAACATGAGAAAATACTCAACATTGGACGACCCAACATGTAATACAAACTTATACATATGACATAGGGCATATAAGACCAAAATGATCACTCGTACACTGAACATAGGTGTCACGACCCAAACCGATGGGCCGCGACGGGCACTCGGTACCGTACTCAACCGAGTACCAACATAACATATCTTTTTGTATCATACTATCATAGATAACTGAGCTAGAGAGGCTTCCGTAAGATAGGTAGAATACAACATGTAATACCAACTTATACATAAGACATATGGGCCTATAAGACCAAAATAACCACTCGTACACTGAACATAGGCTGACAAGTCCATACAATCTTTTACCTACATGACATTTGTCTACAAGCCTCTAAGAATACATAATTGTCATAAAGGTCGGGACACAGCCCCACCATACCAAACAATACACATCTAAATCATACTGACCAAATAAGAACCTCCGGAGCCAATGGAGTGCACCAACATCTTCCGGTGAGCTGATCGCCTACTTGAAGGACTCTCGACCTATCTATCGGGACCTGCGGGCATGAAACGCAGAGTCCCTGAGCAAAAGGGATGTCAATACAAATAATGTATCGAGTATGTAAGGACTGCAAATCAGTAAACAATAGACATGAGAGAAACATGGAGTAAAAGACTCGATATATATATCTAAATAACTCTGTGAATAACTTCATATTTATAATGCCATACATATGCGTATAAATGTCATACCATGCATAGGTATATGCGTTCATAACATCATCACGCCTCTGAGAGCATCCCATCATATCATTTCGGCCACTATGGGCAAATCATCAACGTATACAGCTGATCAGGTGGTGGTGCGTATATAACGCCGTAACCTTTTCCCATATCCCATATACATATATTATACATATATACGCGTATATAACTCCATCTGGTTATGTGTCAATGTACATGTATAAATGCATGAAATGCATAAGAAATATATTAATAAGATTTTCTCGGAATGTAATAAAAATAATATGCCTACCGGATAAATTTCATCAAATACGTATTTTTCTGAGACCCGAGAACAGAAGATATAATAATAATTCACATGGGGAATGAAGAATATAGACACCCCTAATATGTCTATGAATAGTCATTTATGAAAATTGTGTATTTACTCGTTTTATTCGTGTCGTATAGATCATGCCAAAAAGAAAGAAGAGATAGCCTTAACATACCTAAACTAATTTTTTGACAATCTCTCTAACACACGCCAACCGTGATGAAACACGTAACAACGAGATCGAAATAGGGAACAATTCATATGAACTGCTCGACACAATAATGTTGCTTACTACAAAATCATCTTGATGAAACTCCTTCTCAAGAGAGGTAACGTTACTATTGTAAGGCCCCGTAAAATTTTGCAAAAGAAAATAATATTTTGTGGTGCCGAATTGGTTGAACAATGCACCACAAAGTAAAGAAAAATATTTAGCGGAAAAGTGCATTTCTGTGGTCCATTATGCGACCGCAGAATTACTCTGCGGACCGCATAATGGCCGCAGAGTGAGGAAGTTAATTGGGTCAGTTGGAAGCAATTATGTGGTCGGCTATGCAACCGCATAACTGTTATACGGTGTACTATGCGACCGCATACACAGACAAATTTTTGATAATTTTTGTCAGCAATTATGCGACCGATATGCGGTCCGCATATCCATTATGCGATCGCATATGCCACCGCAGAACCTATTCTGGAGCTTCATTTTTGGATTTTTAAAACCAGACCCTACTTCGTTAAATTTTTGGGCCATTTTTGAGATATAATCTCACATTTTAGAGTGAGAGAGAGTTCCCTAGAGTGAGAAGGTGTTCTTCAATAATTGTTCTTCAATTCTTGCTCAAGTTTTGGAAGATTAAGAAGGCAAGCTGACTAGGTCTTCATCCTCGAGGAACGATTCTACACCCTAAACCCTAATTTCGAAAACATCTGAAAATGTGTAATTAGCAAGATAATTTTTGGGCATGAGAGTTGATTATTTTACATGCATGTGATATCAATGGGTGTAGGAAGTTTATTGAACTAAGCATGGTAAAGATTGGGTTGTGGGATGATGAAATTCTCCATAAAAGGACCTTAAAACCTTCTGCACACCTAGTGTTTGATAAAATACTCAAATGAGCTAGAACCATGATCATCTCCTAATTTTGATTCAATTTGTTATATTTCTAAAATAGATTGAGGTTGCTAAGAATTCCAAAATATTTTAGAGTTTCAGAGCTCAATTGAGGTATGTTGGCCAAACATTCTCTCTTGGAATTGAATTCCATAATGTTCCCGTGAGTTTCAAAGTAGGGGTTGCGTATTAAAATGTTGTGGCTTTGAATCGTATTTCAAATGAAATCTAGTATGGTAAATTGTGTGAGAAAATCTCAATATTCTTAAGACTCTTAATTGATCATACGTGTACCTAAAGTCTTGATTGGGAATGTCTTATTGTTGATAATCTATAAAGATGATTGGAAGTGAAATCAGTAAATTGGGGATATAAAGTGTGACCAATGTACCAATAGTGAAGGTTATACTTCTGACTAATAGTGCCAATAAAATGAAATAATGTGAGAAAGATTATGAAATGAGCTTTGACTCAACTATTCCAAAATTGACTTCGACAATATAATCGGCTAAAAGTTTATGAACTCAAGTGATGCCCATATGTGGCTGTTTTAGCTAATGCTATGCTTTGTAAGTAATTTTTAATGTGTTTTACGTTCTTACATATCCGTGAGTGGAAATTGTGTATAATTTTAATTTGTGCTTCGATTGCCAATCATTTTACTCCATTTATTGGAAAGAAATCGATTATGTTTAAAGCCTTCATTACTAATGAACTTAAAGTTGTGATTTTTGGAATATTCTACTTATTGATAATTATGATGATGATCTATGAAAGGGAATAAATGAAAGTGTGGAATATGAAATACGACCATTGCACCATGAAAAAAGAATCATATGTATGGCCAAGAGAGCTAATGAAATAATAATGTTGTAAGTGGTTGAAAGTACGGATTAGGTGATATGTGGTGTGAAAGGTTATGAGATGTACGTATTTGTACTTTTGTTTCCAATGTGTTATGAAACCCTATGGACGGTCTATGAAATGCATAGGTACATTGTGTTATGAAATATTGTGGACGGTCTATGAACGCATAGGTACATTGAGATATGAAATCATGTGGACGGTCTAAGAAATACATAGGTACATTGTGTTATGAAATCCATTGTGATATGAAATCCTGTGGACGGTCTATGAAACGCATAGGTACATTATGTTATGAAATCCTGTGGACGGTCTATAAACGCATAGGTACATTGTGATATGAAATCCTATGGACGGTCTATGAAACACGTAGGTACATTGTGTTATGAAATCCATTATGATATGAAATCCTGTGGACGGTCTATGAAACGCATAGGTGATTGTGATATGAAATCATGTGGATGGTCTATGAACGCATAGGTACATTGTGTTATGAAATCCATTATGATATGAAATCTTGTGGACTGTCTATGAAACACATATGTGCATTGTGTATAAGAGATATAGGTGTATGGTATGAATAAACACTATGAACGGTCTATGAAATGCATAAGTGTATAATATAATATGTGAACAATACCATTATTCACAATATAGGTACCACCATACTCTTAGCACGAAGTCCGATCACGACCCGATCGGCTAGGCCATCTCATTAGAGACATCAACCCTAATTTCTCTCAATATCAATACCACCGTCTTTAGCACAGAGTCGAATCACGACCCGATCGGCTAGGCTATTCATTAGGGACATCGACCACAATCACAATTTCAATTATAATTTCTAGCACAATCACCACCATGTGTGCGGCATGGTGTCCGATCACGAACCGACCGGCTAGGACGTCGTATTTGAGACATCAACCTTTTTATATCAATCATCGCATTTCATATTACTTTCACATCTTTTCATTTCATTGGCACTAATGGCCATAATTATAAGGTCATTCTTGGCACGTTGGCCATATTCAGTATTTCATGCTCACCTTATCAATTTCAAATATCATTATCATCATCAACAACAAATACAATTCAAATCAAGGTGTGTAGTACACATGTGAGCAATTTAGAGTCTAAGGCACATAGAGATATTTCACAAAATTTNACATAACATGAATAGAGCATTTGGGATGCTTGTTGAACATATATATTTCAACCCAATCTTACTTGGAATAGCAAATTGCATAATGAATCACTCGGGACCTACATAATTTACATGAATATCGTGGGATTCAATTCTGAGAGAAGAGTTTAGCCAACATACCTCACTTGAGCTTTCTTAAACTCTAAAACATTCTGGAATTTTTAGCAACTTCAATCTATTGTAGAAATATAACAAATTGAATCAAAATTTGGAAGATGATCGTGGTTCTAGCTCACTTGAGCATTTTATCAAACACTAGGTGTGCATAAGGTTTCAATGTCCTTTTTATGAAGGATTCCATCATCCCACAACCCAATCTTTACCATTTTTAGCTCAACAATCTTCCTACACCCTTTGATANCAACATACCTCACTTGAGCTTTCTTAAACTCTAAAACATTCTGGAATTTTTAGCAACTTCAATCTATTGTAGAAATATAACAAATTGAATCAAAATTTGGAAGATGATCGTGGTTCTAGCTCACTTGAGCATTTTATCAAACACTAGGTGTGCATAAGGTTTCAATGTCCTTTTTATGAAGAATTTCATCATCCACAACCCAATCTTTACCAGTTTTAGCTCAACAATCTTCCTACACCCTTTGATAACACATGTATGTAAAATAAATAACTCTCGTGCCCAAATATTATCTTGCTAGTTACCCATTTTCAGAAGATTTTGAAATTAGGATTTAGGGTGTAGAATCTTACCTCTAGGATGAAGACCTAGTGAGCTTCCCTTCTTAATCTTCCAAAACTTGAGCAAGAATTGAAGAACACCTTCTTACTCTAGGGCACTCTCTCTCACTCTAAAATATCAGATTATGTCTCAAAAATGGCCCAAAGAGTGTATTTAACGAAATAGGGTCGGGTTTTAAAAACCCAAAAATGAAGCTCCAGAACAGTTCTCGATCGCATATGCGACCGCATAATGGATATGTGGACCAAATATCAGTCGCATAATTGCTGATAAAATGATCAAAAAAGCTGTCTATGTATGCTGTCACAATGCGGTCCGCATAACTGTTATGCGATCGCATAATGCACCGCATAACATTTATGCGGTCGCATAGTCGACCGCATAATTTCTTTTAACTGAACCAATTAACTGCCTCACTATGCCTGAAAATAGATTTGCAAAGAAAATAGTGTTTCATGGTGCCGGACTAGGCTTACGTGTTTGAGGATTATAGAAAGACTGCTCAGAGTTATTAAGGAGTGGTTGAATAATAGTGAGGCAGTTAATTGGGTCAGTTGGAAGCAATTATGCGATCGACTATGCGACCGCATAACTGTTATGTGGTGCACTATGCGACTGTAGAACAGTTATGTGGACCGCATAGTGACCGCATACACAGACAGATTTTTGATCATTTTTGTCAGCAATTATGCGACCGCAGAACCTATTCCGTAGCTTCATTTTTGGATTTTTAAAACCCGACCATACTTCTTTAAATACATGGTTTGGGCCATTTTTGAGATATAATCTGACATTTTAGAGTGAGAGAGAGTGCCCTAGAGTGAGAAGGTATTCTTCAATAATTGTTCTTCAATTCTTGCTCAAGGTTTGGAAGATTAAGAAGGCAAGCTCACTAGGTCTTCATCCTCGAGGTAAGATTCTACACCGTAAACCCTAATTTTGAAACCATCTGAAAATGGGTAATTAGCAAGATAACTTTTGGGCATGAGAGTTGATAATTTTACATGCATGTGATATCAAGGGGTGTAGAAATATTGTTGTACTAAGCATGGTAAAGATTGGGTTGTGGGATGATAGAATCCTCAATAATAGGACCTTGAAACCTTATGCACACCTAGTGATTGATAAAATGCTCAAATGAGCTAGAACCATAATCATCTTCCTAATTTTGATTCAATTTGTTATATTTCTAAAATAGATTGAGGTTGCTAAGAATTCCGGAATGTTTTAGAGTTTAAGAAAGCTCAATTGAGGTATGTTGGCTAAACCTTCTCTCTTGAAATTGAATTCCATAATATTCCCGTGAGTTTCAAAGTATGGTTGCGTATTAAAATGTTGTGGCTTTGAATCATATTTCAAATGAAAGCTAGTATGCCAAATTGTGTGAGAAAATCTCAATATTCTTAAGACTCTTAATTGATCATATGTGTACCTAAAGTCTTGATTGGGAATGTCTTATTGTTGATAACCTATAAAGATGGTTGGAAGTGAAATCAGTGAATTGGGGATATAAAGTGTGGCCAACGTGCCAATAGTGAAAGTTATACTTGTGACCAATGGTGCCAATAAAATGAAATAATGTGAGAAAGATTATGAAATGAGCTTTGACTCAACTATTCGAAAATTGACTTCAACAATATAATCGGCAAAAAGTTTATGAACTCAAGTGATGCCCATATGTGGCTGTTTTAGCTAATGCTATGCTTTGTAAGTAATTTTCATTGTGTTTTACGTTCTTACATATCTGGGAGTGGAAATTGTGTATGATTTTAATTTGTGCTTCGATTGCCAATCATTTTACTCCATTTATTGGAAAGAAATCGATTGTGTTTAAAGCCTTTATCACTAATGAACTTAAAGTTGCGATTTCAGGAATATTCTACTTGTTGATAATTATGATGATGATCTATGAAAGGGAAGAAATGAAAGTGTAGAATATGAAATACGGCCATTGCACCATGAATAAAGAATCATATGTATGGCCAAGAGAGCTAATGGAATAATAATGTTGTAAGTGGTTGAAAGTACAGATTAGGTGATATGTGGTGTGAAAGGTTATGAGAGGTACGTATTTGTACTTTTGTTTCGAATGTGTTATGAAACCCTATGGACGGTCTATGAAATGCATAGGTACATTGTGTTATGAAACCCTGTGGACAGTCTATGAAATGCATAGGTACATTATGTTATGAAATCCTTTGGACGGTCTATGAACGCATAGGTACATTGTGATATGAAATCCTGTGGACGGTCTAAGAAACACATAGGTACATTTTGTTATGAAATCCATTGTGATATGAAATCCTGTGGACGGTCTATGAAACGCATAGGTGCATTGTGATATGAAAATCCTGTGGACAGTCTATGAACGCATAGGTACATTGTGATATGAAATCATGTGGACGGTCTATGAAACACATAGGTACATTGTGTTATGAAATCCATTATGAATGAAATCCTGTGGACAGTCTATGAAACGCATAGGTGCATTGTGATATGAAAATCCTGTGGACAGTCTATGAACGCATAGGTACATTGTGTTATGAAATCCATTGTGATATGAAATCTTGTGGAGTGTCTATGAAATGCATATATGCATTGTGTATAAGAGGTATAGGTGTATGGTATGAGTAAACACTATGAACGGTATATGAAACACATAAGTGTATAATATGATATGTGAACACTAAGGACGGTCTAATGAGAGACATTATATGTGCCCCTTTTGTTGTCCTTTTTTGTACAGGTTGTTTCAATTACATTATATTATGTGTTCCACGTATAGATCATATGGGCATTCTATTTTGAAAGAGGATTTCTAGCTATACATACTAGTGCTATTCGATAGTACTAACGTCCCTTTTGCCGGGGGCGCTGCATTTTTAATGGATGCAGGTGGTTCTACAGTAGGTGGCATTGATCAGTGATAGCAGTACACTCTTTTCAGCTGATTTGGTGAGCCCCACTTCATTTTGGGGTCATGTATCTTTTGTTTCTCATGTACTTTATGGTTGAGGTATAGCCGGGGCGTTGTTGCCGGCATTTCCATATTACTCTTCAGTTGTACTTAGAGGCTCCGTAGGCAGATTGTGGGTGGTATTTGATGTTGGGAATTGGATTAGAATTGTTGGTATTTGGAAACATGTTTTTTATTAAATCTATAAACTCGTACTGTTTTGGAAATATTGAATGATGCTGCTAATGGGAATGAAATGGAAGCGATTAATGAAATCTCTTCAGTATTTGATTAACGGAGTACATCTCCTCTTTATTCAAAGATGAATTTGTATAGAATGAAATCTAACAGGCTTGCTCATTCGGTTTCACTCAGTTGAATGTCGGTCGCGCTCCTCGGTTTTAGGGCGTGACAAACTTGGTATTAAATCCTAAGGTTTTAAAGTGTCCTAGGATGTCTCGGTGCCGTATATAGTAGAGTCCTTATTATCGGTGTGTTGTCGACCACATCTATAATTAGGATGCTACATGGACATTTAGGAATAATGCCCTTCTTTGATATTCTGAATCGTGCGATAAAACTGGCTGTGAAACTGTTCTTCCTCCAACTCGTGTGTTGAGGTTCAAGGTAAGTTTAAATGCTCCTTTGGTTTATTCCAAGTAATGTGGTCATGTGACATGACGAATGGATAAAGGCCTGAATATTAAACAGATGACACATTTATCATGTTGAATGAATAGTATGACCATATGAGACAAGTAAACAACACTATGAGCATATTTTATATGAGAAGAGTGCTAGAAGTGATTACCCACCTCCAAAGAGGCATTGACGTGATAAATGAGACCTAAGCTTAACTAGTACATGCGGGTAGTGCGGGAACTATGTGTATGATTCAAAGATGTAAATTTGTTACATAGGCATGTGGTATATGAAAGGCATAGCCTGGAGAGTAATGATAACTGCGTAGGGCTCTCACGGGAGACAAGAAGTTATGAAAAAAGAGTTAAGTGAACCCAAAATGAGAAGACCCTAGCACTATAAATGTTATAAAATCCCAAGAATGTGCGAAGTGGTGTTACACTCCAAAAAGGATATTGACACGAGGGATTTGGATACCAAGCCTATATGGCTGAATAAGAGTAGAGAACTTATGAGGTTAATACCATGGGGACTTAAATCTCCCTAATAGCCAATCATATACAAGAGGACTAAAGATGTGAAACATATGTCCTTCAAATTGCTAAATTCAAGACTTGTGCAAAATGTAAAACATTCACCCCAAGTGGGGAGGGAAGGACCATGGTGAGGCTACTTAAGTGCAATAAAACGAGAGGAGGGCCATGTAGCTATGATGTTTGGTTATTTTGTTGAAGACATGTGTAGTCTAGAAAAGTGGTAAGGGATAACACGATTCTCGGAAAGGAAATGCAAAAGATAAACCACTAGTACAAAAATAAGGTGGAAGGTTAAGAAATGTAAATTCTTCGTACGTGGCAATATACATGACAAGATCAACGATACTAGAAACTAAGAGTAAGGTTTGCAAAAGGGTTTTATACCTGTCAGAGAGTCAAGGACAATGGAACCCAAGGAAGTACTACAGATCAAATGTGAAAGGCTTGCGAGTTCTTAGAATGAGTTAATTACGGATTTGGGATTTAGCTAAAGTTCCAAGGCTTTACGAAAGACAGAATCAGTGGGAGAGATAAATGCGATGTTATAATAACCCAAGAGCGCATCTGGGCTTGATGGAGAGTCTCTTAAGAATCTTACAAGCAAGGAAGTGTTAAGTGATACATGGATGAACACACTTTCCCACAGATATCCCACCAAGTGTCGAGAGGTGAGTAGGATGGATTCCCAACTAAGGAAAAGACCATTTAACGTATGGAAGAGCGCATAGCTATTCACTAACTAGGAGGAATGAGGCGAGAAGAATCGAAAGAAAATCTATAAATTGAGATGGTCATGGTTATCACAAAATAGTTCGTATCAGAATGGTGGACTCGCCTAGAGCACAAGTGTTAATAGAAGATATAAAGGATCAACCGTAATGCAGCCGACTTGAGTGACGCCGAATATCAACTAAAAGATTTAGAGGGATTTCATGTCTACATATTACTTTGGAAAGTGAGACTACTGGTGATGAAGTGGTGGTGTGATAAACGTAACAAACCACGCACAATGATACTATGAGTTCATGGGAGGAAAATAAGTGCGTGGCACAATAAGATTGTCAACTATGAATTAAGGGAAAAATGGGATAGGAGTGAATGTTCTAGTCACAAAGGAAATATAGTACGAACATATTGTCTAGACCAAAGGGGAAATGTTTGAAACAGATTAAGAGAGGATGAACACTTTTTACGAACCAAACATGTTTAACATGATAACTATTAGGCTGCAATACCAAGAAGCAATATTGGTGACTACAATACTGGGAATAAGGTGAGTTACTCATCAAGGATGGAATCAGGTGGACTAAGTCCTACACTTATAAGGAAAACAAGAAGTCGTCGTTGAAGAATTTAGGAGGATCTCAAGTTTCATAAAAGGCCCTGTTCGGGCCAATGACTTTGGTTGAATTAAATGCATATGAAAGGTATTGATATGTGTTTTGGGAAGTGTTTAGCAGTTAAGAGGGATCGTGAGAATGTTTACAAGGGAAATAGAGTGGTTCCATAAATTCCTATAAGATTTGTAATGAGGAAAGAGGGTGGCTGAAAAAGATTTGAGCACGATGTTATTTCACATTTGATGATATTCCATGCAAGTTGATGTTATCAGTGTGTGCATGCAAGCTAGTACATTTTATTCATTTGAAACATATGGTCCCATAAGAAAACTGACCTAGTAATGTCTTTTGTTGAGAAATTTGAAAAAATAAGTTGCAAGTACGAATAAGATTGTAACTGTATCAAGGAAAATTTTGTAGGACTCAATTCCTAGGTGGTCATATGAAAGTGAAATCTGATATAGATGTTCCACTAATGATGAAATATGGCAAGATGATCATTTATGCCTCTAGGCAACTCAAGAATCATGAGAAAAACAATCCAACACATGACTTAGGACTTGCGACTATGATTTTTACATTAAAGGTTTGGCGTCATTAATTGTATGGGGTCCAGGTGGACATATTCACGGACCAAAAGATCCTTCAATGTATTTGCAAATAGAAGAAATTGAATCTAAGGTAGAGAATATGGCTTGAGTTACGTAAGGATTACTATTACGATATCAACATTCTATATTATCCGGGGAGGGCCAATGTTGTGGCGAAACCAACAGGTTGAAGAGGCTACTTGGGAGGCTGAGTAAGAAATGAAGAAAAAAAATCCTTATTTGTTTGAATGACCATGTATTTATAAAGTTGTGATCTACGAAAATTGTAAGGCTTACTCTCTATGAATTTTGTATCATTTGTACAATTATCGTTAAGGGTGTACCTTTCTGGAAATATATTGCTTGTGAGGTCATAGTTGGTGTTGTTTGGTATTATGTTATGTCGTTGGAATATGTATATGTTATTAGGATGTGTTTCTAGGGCTCTCTGACAGGTGGATAGGCCTAGTTACAAAGGAAACTCTAGCAAAATATTTAGAATTTTAGGGAGTTAGTCAAATTTGGGGCTGCTAGTGTGTGGTATGAAAAACAACTGAGTTGCATAAGATACTAATAACTGATTTTGACCCTCATTCGAGGACGAATAATCCTAAGTGGGGGATAGTGTAAGGCCCCATAAAACTTTGCAAAAGAAAATAATATTTCGTGGTGCCTAATTGGTTTTACATGTTGAGTATTATAGAAATTCTTCGCGGCGAGCTTGCTCGCCGCAGCTCGGACTTTTTGGGTTGAACAATGCACTGGACAGTAAAGGAAAATTTTTGGCGAAAAAGTGCATTTCTGCGGTCCATTATGCCACCGCAGAATCACTCTGCGAACAACATAATTGTGATCCCCAAAATTGAGGAGCGCGACCGACGCTCAACCGAGTGAACCCGACCGAGCAAGCCTGTTAGATTTCATTCTTCCCAACTCATCCACGAATAGAGATAATACATATTATCATTAATTAGACAAAAATGTGTTCATGTCTACAATACTAATTCATTTCCAATATGTAAGGCCCCGAAAAAGTTTTCTAATGATTTAATATTTTAAAGTACGCCATCGGTATTTGGGAATAACGTATTAGAGTATTAAAGGAGACCCATGGGATAGAACCACATTATTTGGAAATGAAAAGTATATGTTTAAGGTGTGTTGAAACATACTAAGGAGTTTTGTGAATGGAAAGAATTCGTATGGAACAAGTAGGATACATTACGTGGAAAGAATGTCTCAATTCGTACAAGACCTACTTCAAACGTATGCTTCTACCAACGTATACCGACTTATAAGGTGATCTACCTATCAAATTAAAGCACTTTGAGTCTAGTTTCTACCGCTTCAAACCGTTCGTCATTCAGACATTCCTACAAGAAGTTATGATCAAATACCCAAAGGCTGGCCTGTAGCTAGCGAGACCAGGCTTTAGCCTGGCAAGGCCAGGCTAAAGCGAGCTAAGACCAGGCTTTAGCCGGGAGAGGCCAGGTTAAGATTAGGCTTTAGCCTGGCGAGGCCAGGTCTGTAGCCCGGTCCAGAATTTCGGATTATCCATTTTCATATGTTTAAAATCCAACCCTATTCCATTAAAACTCCTACCTTGGACCATTTTAATCATATTTTCTGAGATTTTGAGAGTGATAGAGAGAGAATCCTAGAGGGAGAAGTGAATATTCCTCAAAATTTCTCTTCAACTCTCACTTAAAACCTTGAAGATTATCGAGAGGGGAACCTAGGTCTTCTTCCTAAGAGGTAAGATTCTACATCCTAACTCTTAATTTCGAATTTTGTCTAGAATTGGGTAATTAGCAAGTTAATATTTGGGCATGAGAGTTGTTTATTTTACTTGCATGAGTTATCAAAGGGTTTAGGAAGATTGATGAGCTAAGAATGGTAAAGATTGGGTTGGGGGATGATGGAATCCTCCATAAAAGGACCTTGAAACCTTGATGCACACCTAGTGTTTGATAATATGCTCAAATGAGCTAAAACTATGTTCATACTCCTAATTATGGTTTACTTTTGTTATTTTTCTAAATAGATTGAAGCTGCTAGAATTTTTGGAACGTCGTAGTAATTTAAGGAAAAGCTCAAAATAAGGTATTTGGCTAAACTCTTCTTTAAGAGTTGGAATTCTCATTATCCTTGTGAATTCCGAGATGTTGATGATAAATCGAGTATTCCAATAAGTTTTATGATGAAGAGATATGTTCAATTAGTATTTCAAATGCTCTTATCATATTGCATTATAAATTGTGGATGTGTCCCAAACTATGGATTACGTATCCACATGTTATAATTACTAGTTGTGATTTATGTGAAAGGTATTATGCCTAGTTGTGTAGAGATTGTGATTGTGATACACCTCCACCCGTATACATTGGGGTGAGGCAGCATGACCTCTTTGTGTGGGGATTATGGTATAGAGATTGTGATTGTGATACACCGCCACCCACATATATATTGGGGTGAGGCGGCATGACCGCTTTGTGTAGGGATTATGATATTGTGGGATTGCACCTCCACCCGCTTACATTGGGTGAGGCGGCACGACAGCTTTGTGTATGATTTTGGTCTTGTTGTGGCACCACCACCCGCATACATTGGGGTGAGGCAGCATAACCGCTTTGTGTAGGTTCTTGGTACTGTGGTTATACATCCACCTGCATACATCGGGTGAGGTGGCGGGGCCGCTTTGTGCAAAGATGGTTATATAGGATCTCATCTTAAATCCTATAAATGTTGTTGATAGCTTTTAATAAGCTTGCTATCGTTGAGACAGTTATTTATATTATTCTATTGCTGCACAGGTTCATCATAATTATCTTGTATTTCTAAATTCTTAAATTGGTGTTTAGTTTTCATACTNTCCCAACTCATCCACGAATAGAGATAATACATATTATCATTAATTAGACAAAAATGTGTTCATGTCTACAATACTAATTCATTTCCAATATGTAAGGCCCCGAAAAAGTTTTCTAATGATTTAATATTTTAAAGTACGCCATCGGTATTTGGGAATAACGTATTAGAGTATTAAAGGAGACCCATGGGATAGAACCACATTATTTGGAAATGAAAAGTATATGTTTAAGGTGTGTTGAAACATACTAAGGAGTTTTGTGAATGGAAAAAATTCGTATGGAACAAGTAGGATACATTACGTGGAAAGGATGTCTCAATTCGTACAAGACCTACTTCAAACGTATGCTTCTACCAACGTATACCGACTTATAAGGTGATCTACCTATCAAATTAAAGCGCTTTGAGTCTAGTTTCTACCGCTTCAAACCGTTCGTCATTCAGACATTCCTACAAGAAGTTATGATCAAATACCCAAAGGCTGGCCTGTAGCTAGCGAGACCAGGCTTTAGCCTGGCAAGGCCAGGCTAAAGCGAGCTAAGACCAGGCTTTAGCCGGGAGAGGCCAGGTTAAGATTAGGCTTTAGCCTGGCGAGGCCAGGTCTGTAGCCCGGTCCAGAATTTCGGATTATCCATTTTCATATGTTTAAAATCCAACCCTATTCCATTAAAACTCCTACCTTGGACCATTTTAATCATATTTTCTGAGATTTTGAGAGTGATAGAGAGAGAATCCTAGAGGGAGAAGTGAATATTCCTCAAAATTTCTCTTCAACTCTCACTTAAAACCTTGAAGATTATCGAGAGGGG
>AWOL01S0017102.1:0-51409 GCA_000715115.1 Nicotiana otophora
GTGGTACGCTCGGGCCGAGTTTGGTACCGGGTGCCGGCCACGTCCCTTCAGGTTTGGGGCGTGACAGAGAGGACCCCTTTCACGATTTGTTTACCGGTATTGACGATGCTGCCGGCCCGAGTGACGTGTCGGGTCTTTTCTACGAGGTTCAATGAACCCTGAATCGGGTAAGTCTCGATTCCCTTTGTTGATATCATATTTTTCCATTTTTTGCCTAACTTTTTCTCTTTTTGTATAGGCTTTAGCTCTTCATAAAGAGGAGTTTTCCAAGTCTCGAACGGAACTAAGCCGACGTAAGGACGACTTTCGAGGGCTTTCGGATGAGAGAAATGCCCTCAAACCTCTTAATGGGCAGAAAGAGGAACAAATCAAAGATCTCCAAGCTGAGTTGTCCAAGGCATACCAAGATCAGACCGACCAGACCGATCAAGTAATGATAATCTTAAAAACTCATGGGCTCGATTCGGGAACGATGGCTAATATTTCGATCTCACAACTACAGCAGAAGCTTAAGGTGATCGGGCTGCTTCGTGAGGAGGTCGATACCATAAGGGCGGATACCTTAGGGTGGAAAGAAGGCATTGACCGCCTCGCTTCAGAAAAAGAGACTGCTCGAGCCCAATTATCATCGGCCAAAAGTCAACTTTAAGGCATGAAGGAGAAGAGCTTGGTTCAAGAAAGAAACATAGAGGAGCTCGAGGCTCGGTTAGCTTCCGAACTTGCCAAGGCCAAATCTGAAGCAGAACAATCAATGGCCGAGGCAGATGCATTCAAGGCCGTCTATCGGGCTGATGCTAAAGCCGCTCAAGTACAAGCAAAAAAAGCAGTCGAGACCGCTCAAAGTCGAGCATATTGGGTTGCTGAACTCGCCAAATGACAATCTCGGAGGGAAACCCTCGAGGATATCCATGCTCGAGGTTTCGATCTTACCAAAGAGATAAAAAAGGCTAAAGAGCTTAAAGTTGATGCCGGAGCCTTGGCTTCCGATGATGATGATGATGATGATGATGGGAGCAAGTGTGGGTCTGAGAGCGAGGAAGAGCCTGATGGAGAAGAGATTGCCCCCCGAGATAACCGGGAAACTTAGGGTGTTTTCCATTTTGATTTTTTGTGTAGGGTCCTGATCGGACATTGTAAATACTCTTATATATATATATATAAAGATCTTTTCCTTTCCCGACTTATCTCTATTTTATTTTTAGCCTTATGAAGATTTTGTTTCATTCATGCCTTATGAAAGTTTTCATAAGTTCGAGGCCTTAGGCAATTTGATCGAAGTCGAACCTTGTAACCTTTACAACCGAGTGAGCATTTGTTCGAACTTGAAATAAAAAGTAGCCCTTAGTCTTAATAGTCGAGTGTATTTAGTTTCTCGTACTTGAAGTAAAAGTAGCCTTAATGCCTTATAGTAGAGTGAGTGATTTCTTTTACTCGAAGTAAGAGTTGCCCTTAGGCTTAGTAGTCGAGTGAATGCTTGCTCGAACTCGAAGTAATGTTAGCCCTTAGGCTTTATAAGGTAGCCCTTAGGCTTTAAGTTCGAGTGAGTGTTTGCTCGAACTCGAAGTAACGTAGCCCGTAGGCTTTAATAGTGGAGTGAGTGCTTTCTCGAGCTAGAAGTAAGAGTATCCCTTAGGCTTAGTACTCGAGTGAGTGTTTGCTCGAACTCAAAGTAAGAGTAGCCCTTAGGCTTTAATAATCGAGTGAGTGATTGCTCGAACTCGAAGTAATATAGCCCGTAGGCTTAGTAGTCATCGAGTGAGTGTTTGCTCTAACTCGAGGTAAGAGTCGCGCTTAGGCTTTAATGATCGAGTGAGTGAATGCTCGAACACGAAGTAATGTAGCCCGTAGGCTTAGATAGTCGTCGAGTGAGTGTTTTCTCGAACTTGAAGTAAGAGTAGCCCTTAGGCTTTAATAATCAAGTGAGTGATTGTCCGAACTCGAAATAATGTAGCCCGTAGGCTTAGATAGTAGAGTGAGTGATTGCTCGAACTCGATATAAGATTAGCCCTTAGGTTTAGTAGTCGAGTGAGTGCTTGCTCGAACTCGAAGTAATGTAGCCCGTAGGCTTAGTGGTCGAGTGAGTGATTGCCCGAACTAGTAATAAGATTAGCCCTTAGGCTTAGTAGCCGTCGAGTGAGTGTTTGCTCGAACTCGAGGTAAGAGTAGCCCTTAGGCTTTAATTATCGAGTGAGTGATTGCTCGAACTCTAAGTAATGTAGCCCGTTGGCTTAGATAGTCGAGTGAGTGTTTGCTCGAACCCGAAGTAAGAGTAGCCCTTAGGCTTTAATGATCGAGTGAGTGATTGCTCGAACTCGAAGTAATGTACCCCGTAGGCTTAGATAGTCGAGTGATTGCTCGAACTCGAAGTAAGATTAGCCCTTAGGCTTAGTAGTCGAGTGAGTGCTTGCTCGAAATCGAAGTAATGTATCCCGTAGGCTTAGTGGTCGAGTGAGTGATTGCTCGTACTCCTAATAAGATTAGCCCTTAGGCTTAGTAGTCGTCGAGTGAGTGTTTGCTCAAACTCGAGGTAAGAGTAGCCCTTAGGCTTTAATGATCGAGTGAATGATTGCTCGAACTCGAAGTAATGTAGCACGTAGGCTTAGATAGTCGAGTGACTGATTGCTCGAACTCTAAATAAGATTAGCCCTTACGCTTAGTAGTCGAATGAGTGCTTGTTCGAACTCAAAGTAATGTAGCCCGTAGGCTTATTGGTCGAGTGAGTGATTGCTCGAACTTGAAGTAACGTAGCCCGTAGGCTCAGCGGTCGAGTTAGAATTTTGCTCGAACTCAAAGTATTGTGGCCCTTAGTCTTATGTGTGGTTTGATCTCGTTGATTGTTTGGTTGGCAGTCCCCGATTTATGGGTAACGGTCGGCCCTTAAGCCTGCTTGCATAATAGATCACGAAATAGAGGATGGATTCTGAGATATGAGATATCGGTAAAGGAGAAATTTCTCTTTATGTCATTATACATGTGTTCATGTTTTGTACTAGGGATCGAGCTAACTACCCGAGCATGGTTCGTTTTGACCATTTGGCTCTTACAATTTTCCTTATCGAAACCCTGTTGTCATGAAGTAACTTCTTTGCATCGAACTTGATGATCGAACTTGATATACTCGACGGTAATGCCCCCCAGTATTTGAGGTTGATTGTAAAGAGGCGTTGGATACTGTTGAATTTGTTCTAAGTTAGCACGATCAATGGTTGCCTCATTAAAAACTTTGCCAAAAAACCCATTTGGGATAAAATCGGTCTAAGGAAAAAAGAGTGCAACACGTGCTTTTGGGCCTAAAGGCTTCGGGTTAAATAATCCATCCTTGTTCCTGGTCGAACTCCTGCAAGGGTTAGTTTCGAAATATAAATGAACATGGGAGGGTCATACCTTAGCAGTAGTATCATTTTAGGTGCGACACGTTCTAATTGCTTGGTAGTTGTTTGCCGTTTATCATACCGAGCTTGTAGGATCCTTTACCGATGATTTTGAGAACCTGATATTGTCCTTCCCAGTTAGGACCCAGTTTTCCTTCATTTGGATTTCGGGTGTTGCGGGTGACTTTCCTTAGCACTATGTCCCCGATTTTAAAATATCGAAGATTGGTTCTTCGATTATAATACCTTTCGATCTGCTGTTTTTTAGCGGCTAATCAGACGAGAGACGCTTCTCATTTTTCGTCCAATAATTCTAGGCTCGTGTTCATCGTCTTGTTAGTCGACTTATTTGTTTCATATCAAAACCTGATGCTAGGTTCTCCGACCTCAACCGGGATAAGAGCTTCAGCGCCATAAACCAATAAGAATGGTGTCGCTCTGGTACTCGATTTTGATGTTTTGCGGTATGCCCATAGGACTTCGGGTAGTATTTATCTCCATTTTCCTTTAGCGTTGGTTAATCTTTTCTTAAGATTTTGGATGATGGTTTTGTTGGTCGATTCGGCTTGTCCGTTCCTGATGGGATGATAAGGTGTTGATAGGATCCTTTTGATTTTATGGTCTTCGAGAAATTTGGTTACTTTGCTTCCGATGAATTGCTTTCCATTGTCACATACAATCTCGGATGGCATCCCAAACCGACATATGATGTGGTCCCAAATGAAGTCTATCACCTCCTTTTCCCTGACTTTCTCGAAAGCTTGTGCTTCAACCCATTTAGAGAAATAATCAGTCATAAATAAAATAAAATGAGGCTTACCTAGGGATGATGGGAGAGGGCCGACGATGTCTATTCCCCATTTCATGAAAAGCCAAGGAGCTAGGACATTGGAGAAGTTCCCTGGGTTGATGAATCATGGGCACATATCTTTGATATTTGTCGCATTTTGCGAATGAACTCCCTTGCATCTTTATCCATATCAATCCAATAATATCCTTCTCTGATTATTTTGTGGACTAATGAATCGGCACCATAATAATTCCCACAAGTGCCCTTGTGAATCTTACGTAGGATGTAGTCTGTATCTCCAGGTTCCAAACGTATTGCCAGTGGACTATCGGACGTCCTTCTAAACATCTCCATCATTGAATAAGGTGAACCGTGCATCTTTTGTGCGTAGAGTTCTCGATTCCTTTAGATCCAATGGAAGTTTCCCGTTCTTGAAGTACTCTATATATTTGTTTCTCCAATCCCAGGTTAGACTTGTGGAGTTTATCTTGGCATGACCTTCCTCGATTTCCAATTTCATGAGTTGTACGATAGTCCCCGAGTTGAGTTCGTCATCCTCGACCGACGACCCTAAGTTTTCAAGAGCATCGGCCTCACTGTTTTGCTCTCGAAGTACATGCTGCAAAGTCCATTCCTTAAATCGATGTAGAGTCATTTGCAATTTATCCAAGTACCTCTGCATTCGATCTTCCCAGATTTCAAAAGTCTCATTGACTTTATTTAGCATGAGGAGGGAATCATATTTAGCCCCCACGACCTCGGCTCCAAACATTCTTGCTAGTTCGAGACATACAATCACAGTCTCACACTCGGCCTCATTGTTAGTCAATTTTGTAGTTTTAATAGACTGTCTAACTATATTTCCTGTGGGCGATTTTAGTACGATGCCCAGTCCGGACCCCTTTTGCGTTCGAGGCACCATCCGTAAAGAGGGTCCAGACTTTCGAAGAGGTACCCGATTTTATCAGTAACTCTTTTTCAATCTCGGGTACGAAGGCTGGCGTAAAGTCAGCCACAAAGTCCGCTAAGATTTGAGATTTGATGGCGGTTCGAGGTCGATACTCGATGTCGTACCCGCCAATCTCTATGGCTCATTTGGCTAATTGACCTGAAAGCTCAGGTTTGTGTAAAGTATTGTGTAGAGGATAAGTTGTTACAACATGTATTAGATGGCACTGGAAATATGGTTTTAGGTTCCTAGAGGCACTTATTAAGCAAAAAGAAAAATCGGTGGCTCCTATCCGAGGATCGTGAAATGAACCGTCCCAGGGCGGCTATCCGTCTCGTTAGCCTTTGCATGACCTTTACATTATCTACCATTGTGATGTCCTAGATTGTTTTGATATTATCGGGGTTAATCTCGATTCCTCGATTGGACAGCATGAACCCGAGAAACTTGCCCTAGCCAACCTCGAAAGCACATTTTTCGGGATTGAGCTTCATATTGTGCTCCCTTAGTATGTCTAAAGTTTCTTGCAAATGCTTTAAATAGTCCTCTGCTTGTAGGGATTTAACTAACTTGTCATCAATATAAACTTCCATTGATTTTCCTATTTGCTTTTCAAACATTCTGTTTACTTGGCGTTGATAAGTTGCACCATCATATTTTAGGCCAAATGGCATTACATTATAATAGTAGGTCCCGTACTTAGTGATAAATGAGGTCTTTTCCTGATCCTCCGAGTTCATTTGTATTTGGTTGTGTCTTTAATGAAGGGATGTTTTTCCTCGGACGTGGGCCTTCTTTTTTGTTTTATCGGGTAGAATTTTGGGTCCAAGCTTAGCTTATGAGTGGTGATTCCCGGTGGGATCCCTGTCATGTCTAGATGGGACCAAGCGAAACAGTCAATGTTAGCTATAAGAAATTGAATAAGCTTTCTCCTGAGCTCAGGATCTAGCCCCATGCCCTAGTATACCTTTCGTTCGGGCAGATATTCGATTAGTATGAATTGCTCCAGTTCTTCGATTATTGATTCGGTGGCGTCGGAATCATCAGGAACCACGAAAGATAGAGGGATCATATGTTCATCATCTTCGTCAGTCTTCTGATTCTCTAGTTGGATCGAAGCTGACGTTTGTGATTGCTATTTGGTATTCCGTTCTTCCTTCGAATCCGATCCTTTTGCTGATGATAATGATGATATCAGAATTACTTCATCGACGACAAACATTTCTTTTGCGCCCGGTTACTCCCCATAGATCATTTTGATTCTCTCCGATGTTGGGAGCTTCAAAACCTGGTGGAGGGTTGAGGGTACAACCCGTATATTGTGGATCCACGGCCTTCCGAACATGGCGTTGTATCTCATATTGCCTTCGATCACATGGAACTTCGTTTCTTGGATGGTCCAGCCACGTTAACTAGAAGGATTATTTCGCCCTTAGTAGTTTCATATGCCATATTGAATCCGTTTAGTACCAAGGTTGCGGGCATGACCTGGTCCTGTAGACCGAGTTGCTCTATGACCCTTAATCGAATGATGTTGGCCGAGATACCTGGATCAATTAACACAAGTTTAACTTGAGTTTTATTCATAAGTACATATATTACCAGTGCATCGTTATGTGGTTGCATGATTCCTTCCGCATCTTCGTTATTAAAGGACAAGGTTCCTTCAGGGGTGTAATCCTAAGTCCGGGATCACTTTTCTCTTACAATCGACATCTTAGTGCATTTAAGCACCGGCCCCTAGGGGGTATCGATCCCACCCATGATCATGTGGATGATGTGTTGTGGCTCTTCTTGTTTGTTTTGTCTACTGAAATCCCTATTTTTGAAATGGTTTTTGGCCCTGTCACTTAAAACTTCTCGAAGATGCCCTTTATTGAACAACTGTGCTACCTCCTCTCTTAGTTGCCTGCAATCTTCCGTTCTGTGGCCATGAGTGCCATTATATTCGCACATTTGATTAGGATTCCTCTGGGTAGGATCGGTCTGCATAGGTCGAAGCCACTAAGTATCTTTGATGCGTCCGATAGCTGACACAATAGCGGATGTATCGATGCTGAAGTTATACTCCGATAACCGAGGTGCTTCCTTGGATCTGGTATGCCAGTCGAACCTATTCCTGTTCATCTTCCCCGAGACCCTTGGCCTCGATCATTTCTCTTTTCACTTCATACGGGGTTGCATGAAGGTTCGTTGCCCCTACGATCTCCGTTATACAACCGATATCGATCCTTGTTTGACCTTGGTTCTCGATCGATATCCCTTTTAATATCAGACACAGAACCCAACTGGTCGTCTTCGACTCTTATTTTGGATTGATACCGATTGTGCACATCGGTCCAAGTAATAGCTGGGTACTTGATCAAGTTATGCTTCATCCGCCGTGAAGCCATTGAGCTTCGTTCGTTTAGACCTTGAGCGAAAGCTTGAACAGCCCAATCATCTGTGACTGGTGGTAGATCCATTCGTTCCATTTGGAAACGAGATATGAATTCTCTTAGCATCTAGTTATCCTTTTGTCTTACCTTGAATAGGTTCGACTTCCTGGTCTCGACCTTTATGGCCCCAGCATGTGATTTTAAAAAAGAATCTGCAAGCATAGCAAAAGAATCGATAGAGTTAGACGGTATATTATGATACTATATCATTGCTCCCTTTGACAGGGTTTCACCGAATTCTTTTAATAATACAGATTCTATTTCATCGTCCTCTAGATCGTTCCCTTTGATAGCACATGTGTAAGAGGTGACATGTTCGTTGTGGTCGGTCGTTCCATTATATTTAGGAATCTTGGGCATGCGAAACTTCTTTGGGATCAGTTTAGGAGCCGCGCTCGGGGGGAAAGGCTTTTGTATGAATTTTTTCGAATCTAAGCCCTTCAATATCGGTGGTACCCCTGAGATACGATCAACCCTGGAGTTATATGTTTCCACTTTTTTGTCGTTTGCCTCGATCTTCCTTTCTCCTGACTCTATTTGTTTTGTCAATTCTTCAAACATCTTAACAATTTCAGGATTAGTCCCCGATTCTTGCTCATTTGCCCTTACGATAGCTGGCCCCGTTTTGTGGGTGACTTTCTGGGGTGGACTTGGCTCGAGTCTGGTCGGTACCTAGGTTTAGCTCTGCAACTGGGCTATTGTTACTTGTTGAGCTTGCAACATCTCGAAGATCATACGCAAACTGATTCCATTTTCCTCAGCGTTTTGGGTATTTCGAGCTGCAGACCGAGTTCCACCGTGAATGCTATTTTCAGGGTCGGAATGTTGGTTTGCCTCGATGGCCGCATGTGAATTGATGTCTATTGGCTCTTTGACCCGAACTCCAACTGGATCGACGAGTGACCTTCCACCCCCGGGGATTAAGTTGTTGTTCTCATCTTGAAGGCCAACTTTGTTGTCGATAGGTATGGCCATTAATTGAGAATTCGTCGTTTTCAACCTAAAATTAAAGATACTTTCAGGAGCAAGTGTAAAATGGTGTATTTGGTAAAGATTCGTACCAAACAACCAATGTTATCCTTAGCCCCACGGTGGGCGCCAAACTGTTTACCCGAAAAACAGATAGAGTTGAATTTATACGTAGTTCTAAGGATACGTGGTATAACTTGGCACAAATCGGACAATAAGTAGAAATATATTGAATATTGACTGTATAAAGAATGAAATACAAACCAAATTGAATAGAAAGCTATTTTATGAACAAGCAAGATGAATCAATATATAAATCTCACAAGAGGATAGTCTCGATATGGATATCAGTATGTTTTTCTCTCTCAATAATATGAGAGTATATCAATGCCTTAATGTTGGACGCCTTACAGAAATAATAGCCATCTCTCTTATAGTGGAGAGATCCTACTTTGGATATAATTAAAAATACATAATGGGGAACCTATGATAGAATAGTTTTTCTCTAATTCCCGCCGAGATTCTCTCTTCTTAGTGCGACTGTAACGACTCTTGTCCCTTGGCTCGATCTTGATCGGACTTGGTATTTGTTGGTTTTCAGATTTAGAGCCCGATATTGACTCGGGCTCAATATTGACTCGGGATCCGGTATTGACTTGGGCTCGGTATTGGTCGGTCTCTGTCTCTCAAGCTCGATAACGCCGCTGCGCATCATAGTTCGATTTGGATTCGAGCTCGGTAATGACTTCGAGTTCGGTATTTGATCGGTCCCAGCAATTTGAGCTTAGTAACCTGGCTTCGGATCTCATACCTAATATTATGAAAATGATCTTTGGTCCATTATGTTCCAATCTTGATTAATCATACAAATGTTGAAACCGATTTTGATCGTATATAATAATCCATTTGAGTTTTCAGTCTCATATATACTCAAAGGAATAATACATTGATCTCTCATTGTTGTTACACACAAAAACAGATCTAAAGCAGAGTACTCGAGCTTTATCAATCCACATATGGATGAGTATAAGGTCGGAACAGAAAACACTAGTCAAGTTGAATCTCAATCTTCTAAGAAGAAGGCTCCTCAGAACAAGTATGCTCTCGCTTGCGCCCGTTTGGCCTCCACCAATTCCTTCTTCTTGGGATATGGTGAGTCTTCTTTATTCTATATCCAGTATCCTTACTTTTCTCATGTGGTTGTACAATCATTTGCTTTAATATTTGTACTACACTATAGTATGAGATATATCGTAACGAGATCTTTGATCTCAAAATATTGAAAATAAAAAGAAATGGTGTTTGGGACATGCAACTAATGACAAGAGGTAATCTTGATTATCTTAATGTTAATATATTGATGGCTCATCCACCCATTACTTGGCTTTAAGAATGTTGCCTCGAGGGGTTGTGGAATGAAACTATGTCTAATAGATGAATTATTGACCAGTTTAATTTGAAAAATTAGTAACTCCTGGTAATTTAATGTTGCAGATATTGGAGTGATGAGTGGAGCTGTGCTTTTCATAAAGGATAATCTTAAGATTTCATCATCTCAAGTAGAAATCTTGGTGTGGTCATTGAATGTTTGTTCTCTAATTGGATCGTTTGCATCTGGCAAGACTTCATATATGATTGGTAGAAGATACACAATTATCTTGGCAGCAGCTACTTTCTTGATCGGTGCAGTCCTGATGGGACTGGCTCCTTATTACCCATTCCTCATGGCAGGAAGGGTCGTCGCCGGAATTGGCGTTGGCTATTCAGTGATGATTGCTCCGGTCTATACTGCCGAAGTATCACCGGCCATGACACGTGGTTTGCTCACATCGCTCCCTGAAGTGTTCATCAATGTTGGTATTTTACTAGGCTATATTTTCAACTATGTGTTTACCCTTAAAATCGGGTAACAATTAAATTCGTAAGCGGTTATATTGATATGTGATTTAACTTGGCACAAACTGAGAAATATAAAAATTGAAGTTAGAAATTAACTGTAAAATAAAGCAAATTAATGTAACGCGCAACTTTGGCCCTCGAACTAGGTCGCCCTCGTACCAACTGAGCATATTATTGAGAAGCAAGAACTGAACAAGTGAATAAGAGAGCTTAAGAGAGAAAACGTAATATATTGCTTTGTTATGTGTCAATCCCCTTTTACAAAATGATTGGAACCCTCCTTTTATATAGTAGAGGAGTTCTACATATGGTACAATTCTAAATAAAGAAGGAAATCTTCTGATTGGCTAATCAACTGGTCTTGACTTGATATATGCCGAGATCTCCGTCACAATCCTCGCCCGATCACAGATTCCACGAGTTTTTGTTATTCGACTTAACAGACTTCCTTCGATCTCGCTAGATCCTTATCCTTCTCGGTCTCGACCTTAGCTGGTCTCGATCTCGATCGATCCCTGAATCACGAGCTAGGCAATATTTATTCATGCAACGATCCAATATAACTTGGGATTGAACCTCGTCCTGCCACCCCGGTCTCGATTAACCATACAAAATCGGGTAAGCATGATTTTGTCCGTATACAGATAGTTCCCTCTTTTTTGGAGAGTAATGACAAAAAATGATTTGAGCCTTCGATCATGACGTAATCGTCGTGACAAAAGCAGTAGAAGTGACAGAAATGTCTCGTCGGTATAATTTTCCAAGCATTTAATGTGCGTCAGTCGACGGTCGGCCACTACTAGTTTTGAACCGTCGTTGTGAAAATAAATAGCCCCCTTCTTCATTATTTCAAACTTTACTTTGAAATCTTCTTCATTCCAATCTCCATAGTTCTTTGCTTTCTTAAAAGCTTCCTATCTTCAAATTTTTGAGTTTCTTTGCTTGTTCTTCCTAAAACACCAAATACTTCAGTTTCCATTATTCTTTGCCCACAAAAACTAAATGACCAAAACATCTAAAACTGTTCTGCAGAAAATGGCTTCTTCTTCATCTCGGCCGGCCGGCGAGAAACCTGTGGCGGAGCCACGCCCTGAAGAACTTATTCCCGGGGGTGTGTCATAGATTCCGACTTTAGGGTCGAGAAAACGTCATCTTTTCCTGGTCGATGCGAGCCGATATCGAGATATATATACTCGATACCCAAAAGCCTCCTCGACCAGATGAAGAAAGATTGCAACTGGGAAACAAATAGGTTGTGATACCGACACCAAAAGAAGCGATCACCACCCACGTGGAAGGGTTTATGAGTGTTTACACTTATCCTTTCACGCTGGGTCCCCTCCATCCGATCATCGCAGACTTCTGCATGAATTACCAGGTGAGCCTCGGCCAAATTCACCCCTCTTTTTGGAGGATCGTGATACTGCTTCGTTTCTTCGTGAGCAAAATCAACGGGCTTGCTTTCACCCTTGACCACCTCATAAGATTATATAGCCCTCGAATCTATTGAGGTGGGCTGATAAAGCTTCAATGTCGGGCCATCAAGGCGCTCATCTTGAGTATATATGAAGACAAAGATCGGGGCTGGATGGGCCGGTTCGTTCGGGTGAAAACCACGGACCTAATCCCAGCCGAGAGCATGCCATATCCTGAGAAGTGGAATATGAAATATAAATATGATTCTGTCTTTAATTTATGCTCGTTGTTTTTATTTCTTCGTCCTTTCTTATCATTGTTTTTCTCGTTGCAGCGGTTGCTTAGATGCCGGGTGCGGTTCTCCACCTCGAGAACTAGGTTGGGATCCTGGTTTCGACGTCAACATACACCGAGCGCGCATGGCGTGATTTGTCAAAGGGTCGGTGGGAGGCTCGTACTCATGGTAAGCCTTCTTCCTGACTTACCAATTTGCCTATCGTTCAAGCATCTCCTCAAACATGAGTTTACTTATTTTCTCTTTTTGCAGGTCTTGGAAAGGATGCGACTATGAGACCCCCGTCCGGTGATGAAGAAGTTTCACCATCTATTTCGAAATCGGTGAAGGAGAATAAGAGGAAAAGGGCCTCGAACTCCGAGGGTCAAAAACCGAAGAAGAGAACAGCCTGTAGACCCAAGGGGAACATAATCCCACTGACTATGGAGTCATTCCAAAGACTATGGGAAGAAGAAGAAGAAGAAGAAGAAGAAGAAGAAGAAGAAGAAGAAGAAGAAGAAGAAGAAGAAGAAGAAGAAGAAGAAGAAGAAGAAGAAGAAGAAGAAGAAGAAGAAGAAGAAGAAGAAGAAGAAGAAGAAGAAGAAGAAGAAGAAGAAGAAGAAGAAGAAGAAGAAGAAGAAGAAGAAGAGAAAGAAGATGATTTCGGGCTGGTGGCTCGTGCGCGAGCTAGCATCGATATTCGGAGATCTTTGGAACCTGTGGGAGTCGATACTGCTCCGTCTAGGCTTGATGAGGTCGAGGAGGAGACTTCGGCCCAAGTCCCAGAGCCGAGAGAAAACGAAGATATTTTATCTTGGGGCGAAGAGACCGTTGAAGAAGCGGTGGATGCCGGTGCAGAAACCGGGCTTGAGGCACGCCAAGATGGAGGCGGCACCCCAAAAGACCCACTTGGGGCAATAGAGATTTGGGATTCCCCCTCGTTTCCGTCATTTTCTGAGTTGATGATACGTGACGCTCATGTCGTGGAACTAGTCACGGGGAGGGAGCCCACAGAGAGGAAAATCATTTCCGTGGTTGTTTTGTTGGGGTAGAATATGTCACTAGTCTGAATGACTTGGAGGCTCCGAAGAAGGGCTCGGGTGAGGCTTCCTCGAGTTTTAAACTATCCAATTGGTTTTCGGCCCCTAGTGCCGATCCCGGGCGTAAGCGAACAATCGTTATCACGGTCCTGGAGGATGCCCGAGTTCTTGCTAGCCCCGTAGGGGTGGCTAGCTACCTCCGATGTTTGGTCACGGAAGAAGACCAAGCCTAGATGGACGAGGTGGGCGTGACTTGTCTTTTCAACAAAGCCCAACAGGCCCTGAACCGGGTAAGTTCATATTTTTCTTTGTCAATTTTCATACTTGTACTTTTCTCCCCTTGTATAATTCCTTCTTTCTATTTTTGTAGGCATGTGTGCTTCATCACGAGGCTTTCTTCTGATCCCGGGGGGAGCTAAGCCGGTACGAAGCCGAAAACTAAGGGCTTACTAAGGAAAGAGATGCCTTCAAGTTTCTTAGTGAGCAAAGAGAAGGGGAAGCAAAAGGATCGGGCTGAGCTAGAAGAATCTCAGAAAGAACAAGCCGATCTGGCCGAGCAGGTAAAAAGAATCTTTGAAGTTAATGACACTGACTCGGGCGTGGTGGCTAACTGTTCGGTCCCACAGGTCTAGCAAAAGATTGATGTGATCAGGCAGCTTCGTGAGGAAGTGGATGCAGTGAAAGCGGAGGCCGAGGTGTGGAAGAAGAACATGGACCTCCTTGCCTAGCTCAACTGGCCTTGGCTGAGACCCAACTCCAGTCACGGTTGGGTTCATCAACTTTCGATCGAGAGAGGCTGGCCACTGAACTTGCAGCGACCAAATCGGAGGTCGAAATGGCCATGGCTAATGCTGATGCAATGGTGGCCGTCTACCAATCCGACGCTGAAGCTGCTCAGGTTTGAGCAAAGGAGGTTGCCGAAGCTGCTCAGGCTCGTGCAAACTGGGTTGCCCAGCATGCTAAATACCAGTCTCGAAGGAACACTCTCGAGGAGATCCATGCTCGTGGCTTCGATCTTACAGCCTAGATCGAGAATGCTAAGGTGCTCAAAGCTGAAGCCAGAGTGTTGGCCTTTCATGATGATGATGATTCTGGGTGTGTGAGCGGATCTGAAAGCGGAGAAGGCCTCGAGAGCGAACATGTTGTTCCCGGAGAAGACTAAGTCCTTTAGTATTTTTTGTGTTTCTTTTAAGACCGTTTCGGGCCATCTTGCCTTTGTAAATAATTTTTGACGTGTATATATATAAAAACTTTCTTCCTTTCTGACTTATAAAATTATGAAGTTGTATTCTAGGGTCCGAGGTTTAGACAATTTGATTGAAACCGAACTAGTATAGCCCTTAGGCTTTACAATCGAGTGGGTGCTTGCACGAACTCGAAGTAAGGTAACTCTTAGGTTTTTTTATTTGAGCGAGGATGGTCTCTTGAACTCAAAGCAAAAATAGCCCTTAGGCTTTTGTATTAGGCCGGTATAGCCTTTGTAAAAAGATTATTTTTGGCTTTCTCTCCTTTTCGGCTTGAAAGAGTTTTTAATCATTTGCATTTGCAAAACCTGTAATGCCTTAGCATACAATAAGGAACTGTTCAGGAGTTCGAACAATTTTGTACTCATTAGAGTTTTTGAGGCTTGATATTATCCAAGCCTTTTATGATTTTGCCTGGGGTAGCCCTTTTAACCGGCTTTATAAGGGAATTCGAAGGCCTATTTGTTTTACGGAATTCGGACATCTCCAAACCGTGTTAATTCATCCGTAGCCTTTTTAGTTCGGGATTTGCCCCTTGGGCTTCTTTTCCCGTATTACTTCGAGCTTGCCCGAAGTGTCAGTACCCGAGTGGGGTAGCCGTGGCCTATAAAGAATCGAGGGTTGCCTAAAAGGTCTTATGATCTCGAACTTTTAATGATTCGATCGCGTTTATTTTTCGGACGGCAGTCCCTGAGCATGGGGATAATTATCCCAACTCTGGTTATGGTAGGCTCTTAAGCCTATTTACATAATAGATTGAGAGTATAAAATTGTAAAGTAGGTAAAATGTTTTCTAAGGCATGCGATATCGGCAAAGAAAAATACTTTTCTTTATAAATGATTATACATGCGTACATATTTTGTGCCAAGGCTGGAGCAAACTATGCGGGCACGGTTTGTTTGACCATTTGGCCCTTACAAATTTTTCCTATCATGACCCTACTGCCATGAAGTAATTTCTTCGTATCAAAGTTGACGTTAGAGGGAGGTTAATTGTAAAGAAACCTCGGTTACTGTTGAATTGTTCTAAATTAGCACGATCAATGGTTTCCTCATTAAAAACCTCATCGAAAAACCTATTTGGGAAAAAAATCGGTCTAAGGGAAAAAGAGTGCAACGCGTGCTTTCAGACCTAAAGGCTTCGTGTGGAAGAATCCATCGGTGTTTCTGGTCGAACACCTGCAAGGTGTTAGTTTAAAATATAAATGAAAATGGAAGGGGCCGTACCTTAGCAGTAGTATCGTCTTAGGTGCGATACGTTCCATTACTCGGCAGTAGTTCGCCATTCATCGTGCCGAGCTTTTAGGGTCCTTTTCCGATAATTTTGAGAACCTGATACGGTCCTTCCCAGTTCGGACTCAGTTTCCCTTTATTCGGATTTCGGGGGTTGAGGATCACTTTTCTTAGCACCAAGTCCCCGATGTTAAAATGTCGAAGATTGGATGTTCGATTGTAGTACCTTTCGATCTGTTATTTTTGAGCGGCCAATCGGATGAGAGCGGCTTCGCATCTTTCGTCCAACAATTCTAGGCTCGTGTTCATGGTCTCGTTATTCGACTCCTCCGTTGCATATCGAAACCTGATGCTAGGTTCTCTGACCTCGACTGAGATCAGAGCTTCGGTGCCATAAACTAACGAGAACGGTGTTGCTTCGGTGTTGGATTTCAATGTTGTGTGGTATGCCCATAGAACCTCGGGTAGTATTTATTTCCATTTTCCTTTGGCGTCGGTCAATCTCTTCTTAAGATTTTGGATGATGGTTTTGTTGGTCAATTCAGCTTATCCGTTCTCGCTGGGATGATAAGGTGTTGATAGGATCCTTTTAATCTTGTGATCCTCGAGAAATTTAGTTACTTTGCTGCCGATGAATTATTTTCCATTATCACATAAAATTTCGGAGGGCATCCCGAATCGACATATGATGTGGTCCCAAATGAAGTCTATGACTTCCTTTTCTCTGACTTTCTCGAAAGCCTGTGCTTCAACCCATTTAGAGAAATAATCAGTCATAAACAAAATAAAATTGAACATTACCTGGGGCCGACGGGAGAGGGCCAACGATGTCCGTTCCCTATTTCATGAAGGGCCATGGGGATAGGACTGAGTGGAGTAGTTCCCCGGGTTGATGAATCATGGGCGCATGCCTTTGGCATTTGTCGCATTTTCGAACAAACTCCCTTGCATCCTTCCCCATATCGGTTCAATAGTACCTTGCTCTGATTACTTTATGGATCAGCGATTCGGCACCAGAATGATTTCCACAAGTGCCCTCATGAAATTCCCGAAGGATGTAGTCGGTATCTCCCGATCCCAAACATATTGCCAATGGTCCATCAAACGTCTTTCTAAACAGCGTTCCATCTTCGGACAAAGTGAACCGTGCTGCCTTTGTGCGTAGATCTCTCGACTCCTTTGGATCTGATGGAAGCTTCCCATTCTCTAAGTACTCTATATATTTGTTTCTCCAATCCCAGGTTAAACTTGTGGAGTTTATCTTGGCGTGACCTTATTCGATTACCGATCTCATGAGTTGTACGATAGTCCCTGAGTTGAGTTCGTTATCTTTGAGCGATGAACCTAAGTCTGCAAGAGCGTCGGCCTCGCTGTTCAGTTCTCGAGGTACATGTTGCAAGGTCCATTCCCTAAATCGATGTAGAGTTATTTGTAGTTTATCCAAGTACCTATGCATTCGGTCTTCTCGGACTTCAAAAGTCCCGTTAACTTGGTTTACCACGAGGAGGGAATCACACTTAGCCTCTATGACCTCTGCCCCCAAGCTTCTAGCTAGTTTGAGACCTGTAATCATGGCCTCATACTCGGCCTCATTATTAGTTAATTTTGTAGTTCTGATAGACTGTCTAACTACATTACCTGTGGGTCATTTTAGTATGATGCCTAATCCAGACCCTTTCGCATTTGAAGCACCGTCCGTAAAGAGGGTCCAGACTCCCGAAGAAGTACCCGATTTTATAAGTAGTTTTTTTTCAACCTCGGGTACGAGAGCCGGCGTAAAGTCAGCCAAGATTTGAGACTTGATGGCGATTCGGGGTCGATACTCAATATAGTACCCACTGATTTCTACGGGCCATTTGGCCAATCGACTCTAAAGCTCGGGTTTGTGAAAAATATTTATAAGAGGATAAGTCGTTGCAACACATATTGGATTACATTGGAAATATGGTTTTAGTTTCTTAGAGGCTCTTGTTAAAGCAAGCGCTAATTTTTCTAAGTATGGATATCTAATTTCGGCCTCACCTAAGGTCCGACTAACATAATAGACAGGGAATTGCGTACCTTGTTCTTCTTGGACCAGGACTTCACTTACCGCTATCTTCGAGACTGCCAAGTACAGGTAAAGTTGTTTGTCCACTTTCGGGGTGTGAAGAAGCGGCGGGCTCGATATATACCGCTTTAGTTCCTCCAAGGGCTGCTGGCATTCCGGAGTCCATGAAAAATTGCTCTTCTTCTTTAGCAGCGAGAAGAATCTGTGGCTCCTATCTGAGGATCTCTAAATGAATCATCCTAGGGCGGCTATCCGCCCCATCAGCCTCTACACGACCTTTACATTATCCATTACCGTGATATCTTTGATAGCTTTGATTTTATCGGGCTTGATCTCGATTCCCCGATTGGACACCATGCAATCAAGAAACTTGCCCGAGCCAACCCCGAATACACACTTTTCGGGCTTGAGCTTCATATTGTACTTCCTCAGTATATCGAAAGTTCCCTTCAAATGCTTTAAATGGTCCTCTGCTCGCAGGGACTTAACTAACATGACATCAATATAAGCTTCCATTGATTTTCCTATTTTCTCTTCGAACATTCGGTTTACTAAGCGTTGATAAGTTGCACCAGCATTTTTAGACCGCATGGCATTACATTATAACAGTAGGTACCGTACTGAGTGATAAACGAGGTCTTTTCTTGATCCTCCAGGTTCATTTGTATCTGGTTGTACCCGGAGTAGGCATCGAGAAAACTGAGAGTTTCGTGGCCAGCCGTGGCATCGATCATACGATCGTTATTAGGCAAAGGAAAAGAATCCTTGGGGCATGCTTTATCCAGGTCTTTATAATCTACACACATTCTAAGTTTGTTTCCCTTCTTAGGGACCACCACTACGTTTGTAACCAATCAGGATACTTTACTTCCCGAATGGATCCTATTTTGAGAAGTTTGGTTACCTCGTTCTTGATGAAGGCATGTTTGACCTCGGACTGGGGCCTTCTTTTTTTGCTTCACCGTGCAGAATTTAGGGTCCAGGCTCAGTTTGTGAGTGGTAATTTCTAGTAGGATCCCTGTCATATCGAGGTGGAACCATGCAAAGCAATCCATGTTAGCTTTAAGGAAATGAATAAGTTTTTTCCTGAGCTCGGGGATAAGCCCCGTGCCCAGGTATACCTTTTGTTTGGGCTGATGATCAGCCAGTGTGATTTGTTCCAGATCTCGGCTGTTGATTTGGTGACGTCGGAGACATCGGGAATTACGAATGATCGAGGGATACAATAGTCATCATCTTTGTCGATCCCTTGCTTCTGTAATTGGGTCGAGGCCGGTGTCTGTTGTTTCTATTTGGCTTCCTACTTTCCCTTCGAATCCGATCCCTTCATTAATGAGAGCGCCGATACCGGTATCACTTCATCTACTGCAAACATCTCCTTGGCGGCGGGTTATTCTCCGTACACTATTTTGACTCCCTTCGATGTCGGGAACTTTAGAACTTGGTGAAGGGTCGAGGGTACTGCCCTCATGTTATCGATCCAAGGACTTCCAAGCAAGGCGTTGTACTTCATGTCACCCTCGATCACATGGAACTTTATTTCTTGGATGGTCTCGGGCACGTTCGTTGGCAGAGTAATTTCACCTTTGGTGGTTTGCTCGCCATGTTGATGCAGTTAAGTACTCGGGCTGCGGGCACAATTTGATCTTGTAGGGCATGCTGTTCTACGACCCTCGATCGAATAATGTTGGTCGAGCTACCTGGATCAATCAAAACACGTTTAACTTGAACTTTATTCATAAGGACAGATATTACCAGTGCATCGTTGTGGGGTTGTAAGATCGACTATGCATCCTCATTATTTAAAGACAAGGTTCTTTCCGGTATGTAGTCTCGAGTCCGCTTTTCCCTCGTGACCAACACCTTGGTGCATTTGAATACGGGACCTTGGGGAATATCGACCCCTCCAACAATTATGGGGATTACGTGTTACGGCTCTTCTTGCTCATTCTGTCTGTTTGAATCTCTGTTCTTGAAGTGATTTTTAGCCCGATCGCTTAAGAATTCTCGAAGATGCCCTTCGTTGAACAAAGAGGCTACCTCCTCCATCACCTATCTGCAATATTCTATTCTATGATAACGGATGCCGTGATATTATCACATTTGATTAAGATTTCCTTGGGCCGGATCAGTCTGCAGAAGTCGGGGCCACCTAGTGTCTTTGATGCGCCCAATGGCCGATACAATAGCTGATGCATCAATGTTGAAGTTGTATTCCAATAGTCGTGGTGCTTCTTTGGGTTCGACATTCCTGTCAAAACAGCTCTTACTTATGAGCCCTCGAGAGCTCTGTCCTCGATTATTTCTTCTATCAATTTGAACGGGGTTACGTCCAGGCCCGTTGTTTCTCCGATCTCCACCGTATAGCTGATATCGATCTCTGTTTGACCGTGGTTCCTGGTCGATATCCCTTTTAACTTTGTCGATGGTCCTGTTTGGATAGACGGACCCGGAAGGAGTCCTCAACTGGTCATCCACGATCCTAATCTTTGACTGGTACCAATTATGCACATCGGCCCAGGTTATAGCTAGATATTCGATCAAGTTCTGCTTTAACTGTTGTGAGGATACCGAACTTCGTATGTTTAGGCCTTGAGTGAAAGCCTGAACGGCCCAATCGTCGGCGACTGAGGGCAGATCCATATGCTCCATTTGGAACCGGGATACGAACTCTCTGAGCATCTCGTTGTCTTTCTATTTTACTTTGAAGAGGTCCAAATTTCTAGTCTCGACCTTTATTTCTCCGGCGTGTGCTTTGACGAAGGAATCTACGAGCATGGAAAAATAATCAATGGAGTTAGGTGGCAAATTATGGTACCATATCATTTCCCCATTTGATAAAGTTTCTCTGAATTTCTTCAGCAGTATGGACTCGATCGCATCGTCCTCTAGATCATTCCCTTTATTGCGTATGTGTAAGAAGTGACATGCTCGTTGGGGTCGGTAGTTCCATTATACTTGGGAATTTCTAGCATACGGAATTTCTTCGAAATGGGCTTAGGAGCTGCGCTCGGGGGGAAGGGCTTTTGTACGAACTTCTTTGAATCCAAACCCTTCAAAATCGGTGGTTCCCCCGGAATTTGTTCAGCTCGAAATGAAGTGGAAGAATTAGACCCTCCCTCTAGAACCCTCTTTCTCACTCTAGAAATATCAGAAATGGGCTTCAAAATAGACTAAAGGGGTATTTTAACGGAGTGGGGGTCGGGTTTTAAATTAAGAAAAAGGGTGCCCTGACACAGGTCTGCGGTCGCATATGCGACCGCATAATGGTTAAGCGGTCCGCAAAGTGACTGCAAGAAATGGCCCTCAGGGGCCAGAACTTTCGGCCTAGGTATGCGATCAGTATACGGTCCGCATACTTGTTCTGCGGTCGCATAACGCACTGCAGAACTCCCATCTACTATAATAATGCGGGATTCTATCTTGGCACCACGAAACCTCGAGTTTTTGGTTAAAATATTTACGGGTCCTTACACTAATACCATGATTTCACAAAGCACAAAGAACATTCCTGCAAATGTTATTTTTTTTTATATTGTTTAATAATGTCGTTGCCACCACCCCACTTACCAACCGGTTCACTGAAACTGCCAAACTCAAACCTTGGGCCCTTAGCCTAATAGGAATATTTCTGATGAATAGACCCATGTTATTGTCCCAAGCCCAATTGAGAAAAATGAGTTCTTGGACTTGGGAGTTCTTTCCAAACCCCATGGCCTTTCCATATACTTGGAATTGATCCTGTGCTATCACTTGGACTTGGGCCTACAAGCGAAGCAGCTTTTGTTATTTCTTCTAGTCTCAAATTGGCCTCATCATCGTTCTCTGAGCTTTTACGAAGCACTCTTTTCGCTTCTTCTATACGTCCTCTCATAACAAGCCACCGTGGGGATTCTGGCATTTGCAATACACCAATGCCAATGCTAATAGCTAGAACGGCAGCAATTCCAAGCATTAGTCTCCAGTTAATATGGGCTGGTAAACCAGCTAGTGCATAGTGTATACGGACAAAATCGTACTTACCTGAGTTTGTATGGTTAATCGAGACCGGGGTGGTAGATCGAGGTTCTATCCTAATTTATATTGGATTGTTGCATGAATAAATATTTCCTAGCTCGTGATTCAGGGATTGATCTAGATCGAGACCAGCTAAGGTCGAGGCCGAGAAGGATAGGGATCTAGCGAGATCGAAGGAAGCCTGCTAAGTCGAATAACAGAAAGCCGAGGAATTCTTGACCGGGCGAGGATTGTGACTGAGATCTCGGCATATATCAAGTCAAGACTAGTTGATTAGCCAATCAGAAGATTTCCTTCTGTATTTAGAATTGTACCATATGTAGAACTCCTCTACTATATAAATGGGGGTTTCAATCATTTTGTAAAAAGGAATTCACTCATAACAAAGCAATATATTATGTTTTCTCTCTTAAGCTCTCGTATTCAGTTGTTCAGTTCTTGCTTCTCAATAATATACTCAGTTGGTTCGAGGGCGACCTAGCTCGAGGGCCAAAGTTGCGCGTTACATTGGTTTGCTTCATTTTATAGTTAATTTCTAACTTCAATTCTTATATTTCTTAGTTTGTGCCAAGTGAAATCACACATCCTTGTAACCACTTATAAATTTATTTGTTATTCGATTTTAGGGGTAAACGGTTTGGCATCCACCATGGGGCTAAGGATAATAGTGATTGCATGGTACTGATTTTTATAACACACACTGCTTTACACTTGTTCTTGTAAGCATTTTTGATTCCATGATCAGCATGTCGAATTCTCAAGCAGTACCCACACACATCGACAATGGTCTTGGTTTTCATGGTAAAAACGACAACGTAGCCGCCCCAGGAAATGAAGTTCCTCCAGTTCATCTCGAAGGAGTACCAGTTGCAGACCCCATCGACGTCAGTTCCCATGTTGTCCTGAATGCAAATCTGGGCGTCGACTCTAAAAATAGCATCCGTAGAGACGTTCGATCAGTCGGTCAGAATGCACAAGGCGGCGTAGAAGGCGGAATCAGCCTTCCAATAATATTTGAAATGCTGCAGGCTCAACAAGTAGCAATAGCACGACTCCAAAATCAGAACCACGCACCGAGTAGGGTCGAACCCGAGCCATCACAGGAAGTTATTCACAGGGTCGAACCAGTGCCGGGGAGGTCAAATGTGAATGAGTCAGAGACTGACCCCGCTATTTAAAAATATTCGAGGAGCTGACAAAGCGAATTGAATCGGGAGAGAAGAAGATTGAAGCGAATTGCTATTCTTGAAAAGCATGCTTATTTCTCCTCTTATTGAGAAAAAGTTGAATTTGATATTACTTGAGCTACTTTTTCCTTTTCCCATTATTATACCATTATTGTTGTTATTGGTTGTTGGAAATAAATATTGGACCTTGCAAAGCTCGTCACTGCTTTCAGCCCCAAGTTAGGCTCGTTACTTATTGAGTACATGAGGTTTGTTGTACTCATATTACACTCTGCATTTTATGTGAAGATCTAGGTGCTGCTGGGAGATGTGATTTATAAAGAGTGGCATCAGTACCAGTTTTGGAGATTTCGAGGTAGCTACTATTTGTTCCAGTCCTTCAATTCCCTATTCTTATAGTTCATGTTATTACTATTCCATATTTCAAATAATACTACATTTTTAGTTCAAACTCTGTATTTAAATTTTGTAGAGTTCCCGACTCGATGACATCAGGCTGTGGGATGGTTTTCAATTGTACTATTGCTATTGACTTCAGTTATTTATGTTATTCCAGTATACTATTTAATATTGTTCTGCAAGTTTATTTCTGCTTATTTGGTTTTGACTTACCTAACAAGCCCTGTTAGGTGCCATCATGGTTCCGGTGGAATTTTGGATCATGAAAAAGGGTTGAACTCTCCGACGATGTTCAAAGCCCCGAAAGCAAAGCCTTGGAAAAATGCCCAATGGAAGACCGTGTGTCTATCTCTCCGAAGAAGTTCAAATCAGACCTAGATAGCATGTATAATTTGATATCAACTTCTAGGCACCCCAAATCGAGACATGTACATTGCATTAAAGGAGAAACCTATTGCACATGGGAGAATAATTGATCTCGAAGTCATGGAAAGCAGTAGCTGCATCGCAAAAATAAATTTTTCGAATTTCAATGCTGGAAAACTTTCTCAGTCAAGCCCATCCCAAAGTTTTTGAATATCTTGTTCGAATGTTCTATGCAAATTGTCGGTCCCAAAAACCTGATAAAATCATATCTCTGGTTCTTAGAAAACACATTGTTCTTGATTGCTCTATTTTCGATTCCATCTTCAATTGAAAGTGATACGGATATCCCCACTCTGTTTAAGAGCTCTTGGCTAAATGACTTCGACGTTTCGTTTGAACAAGCAAAGAAGTGCATTGCTGAAGCATCCACTAACCTTCTTCCAAATCAATTATGTCCTAGTGATATCAATTTTGAAACCAGAATTCTTGCTCATATTGTTGCCACCACTATTCTTCCCGGAACATGTTCTTTTTCTACTGTCTCAGCTCACTAAACACAGAGAAACTAATATCCCGGGTGATTAACTTTATGCTCGAAAGTATCGATGACCCTAACGAGCCCCCCATATGGCATGATTATCACTCATGTTTTGGGAGCACATTATATCCCTCTCTCAAACCTCTTGTTCCTTCTGGTGTCTAAGTGCTATAACTCAAGAGCCTTTGCTAGCATGAGGTACATATCCGTAGAAGAAATATGAGTTAAAGTATGAGAATGAAAGCAAGACCACAACAAATCACTCCAAGACAAAAGAGTCAATCTCTCACTCGCTTGATCAAGAACTGGCCACAAGATTGGTGGCCATAGATTAAAAGTTAGACTCTATCAAGGAATTTGTTGCTGATAAAGAGAAAATGGTGGAAAACATCAAGGACACATCAAAGAAAACCATATTTTATTTTCAAAGTTTCGCGTGAAGCTGGAACGAATGGTGCAAGAGGCTGTTGGTGCATTCGGGGAAGTGCATGACATGATTGATAGAATTTCGATCACCATGACAACATACTCCACTAGGCTGAAAGATGTCATCTGCAACACCCTCAATTACTTCTTTTGTTGATTTCATGTGGTTGTTTTAAGAAAATTATTATTTTTGGTTTATTTTGTGGAAGTACAAAACACTCAGTAGACTAGTCGACTACAAACTGCTTAGACTTATATTTTGCATGATCTTACTTACCTACTTTAGTTAACTGCCCCATGGTTAATTCGACTATTTATCTACTTATATTATTGTCTCTTCTATATTTTTCTTTTTGTTGATGCCAATGAGGGAGAATAATCTATATCTATAACAGTAGGAACATCAATCCAGGGAGAGCACATACTCAGGGGGAGAAAATCCACAAGCTCCTATCAGGGAAGTAGCACAAGTTGATCATCAATTAATGTTCTACTTATCATTATAAAAAAGGGAGAGATTGTTAGCCTTGTTTTATTGATGACTTCACTTGTGAAATTGCAGAATCACACTGATGAAGGTAAATATACTTGCGCAAAAAGAAAAATGAAATGAAGGATAACAGACGCATAAGGAAAAGGAAGGCAACAAATTACAAGGAAAGAAGAATCAATCGAGAGTTGGAAGATATCGGCTTACAAGGAAAGAAGAATCAATTATGGTGATTCAACCAATGTGAAATCTCGCCAGCACAAATCAAACATTTGATGGAGTTTTTCACTAAGAATGTCCTAAATCAGAACAAACCACAAAGAAAGCATATATGCGATAATCAAGCAGTATCTTGGAAGGCTCCCAAATTTATTCTTAGAATATCTTCCAAGGATCAAATCTCTTGGGTTTTCACCTCTCTGTTAAGTGGAGATTAAGGAAATAATTTGAAAAAATGATTGTGAAGTGTGAAGAAGTCACACAACCCCTTTATAACAGTTTTAGTACGGAGCTATCGCAGAGAACCCTCTTGCAACCTAAGAGGACTAGACAAGAATTCACATTGAATCTGAACTAGTATAAAAATATTATTGTGCAATTTATTTTATTGCAATTT
The DNA here is from genome assembly GCA_000715115.1 of Nicotiana otophora. NCBI lineage: Eukaryota > Viridiplantae > Streptophyta > Magnoliopsida > Solanales > Solanaceae > Nicotiana > Nicotiana otophora. The sequence continues at coordinate 25,713 of AWOL01S0017102.1, forward strand.
ATTATTTTGCATCGCACTTATATTTACAGATAGTACCATAGTCAACTATATTGGTTAAGTAGTTGGCTAAAAGACATAAAAGTCAAAAATAATTTAGTTCACCCCTTCTTATACTTTCATAGTTTTCATTCTACCCTGTACCATTTAGGTGTAGAGTTCAACTCAATTATAAGGTTTTCCTCTCTTTTATATTTGTCATGTTCTAGTATACACAAACCAACATATCCATTACCACAAGAAAAAAGAATTAACATGTATATATTAATAATTGGCAATGCAAAATGTCCGGGCTTCTTTCATATTTGAACTAAATATCAATCATTCTTCGGGAAGATAAATTAGAAAATAAATTACCTATATCTAAAGAAAACATCTCTAAAAGCTTCTTTGTATTAAGAATGATGTCCTATTACATTTTGTATTTGAGGAATTGTTCAAAATCAATTACTTAAACCCACCTACTACCTTTTAGTCATTTCCTTATTAGCTTGAGAAGGAGTCTTGTCTATTTTTGTCCTCAAAGATTACCCAAATTTCCTCTATACTCTTGCCCTTGTTTTCAGGCAAGAAAAAGTAAAAGAATATAGTTGCTAATACTATGGTTCCACAAAGAACAAAGAACATTCCTGCAAATGTTATCATTTTCTATATTCTTTTTTGAACGAATGGCACAAGAGGCAGTTGGCGCATTCGGGGAAGTGCATGATATGATTGATGGTATTTCGGTCATCATGACAACAAACTTCACTAGGCTGAAAGATGTCATATGCAACACCCTTAATTACTTCCTTTGTTGATTTCATGTGGTTGTTTTAAACAATATTTGTTTTTGGTCTATTTTGTGGAAGAGCTAAACACTCAGTAGACTAGTCGACTACTAGCTGCTTAGACTTATATTTTGCATGATCTTACTTACCTACTTAAGTTGACTGCTCCCATGGTTAAGTCGCTATTTATCTACTTATATTATTGTCTCTTCAATATTGTTTTTTGCTGATACCAAAGGGGGATAAGAATCTATATCTATATCAGTAGGAACATCAATCCAATGAGACCACATACTCATGGGGAGAAAACGCACAAGCTCCTATAAGGGAAGTAGCATAAGTTGATCATTAATTAATGTTCTACTTATCATTATCAAAAAGGGAGAGATTGTTTGCCTTGTTTTATTGATGACTTCACTTGTAAAATTACATAATTACACTGATGAAGGTAAATATACTTGTGCAAAAAGTAAAAAACAAAGAAGGATAACGGACGCATAAGGAAAAGAAAGGCAACAAATTACAAGGAAAGAAGAATCAATCGAGAGTTGGAAGATAGCGGCTTACAAGAAAAGAAGAATCAATTATGGTGATTAAACCAATGAGGAATCTTGCCAGCACAAATCAAACTCTTGATGGGGGTTTTCACTAAGAATGTCCTAAATCAAAGCAAACCACAAAGAAAGCATATATGCGATAATCAAGAAATATCTTGGAAGTCTCCCAACTTTATTGTTGGAATATCTTCCAAGGATCAAATCTCTTGGGTTGTCATCTCTCTGTCAAGCAGAGACGAAGGAAATAATCTGAGAAAAAAGATTGTGAAGTGTGAAGAAGTCATACAACCACTTTATAATAATTTTAATAAGGAGCCATCGTAGAGAACCCTCTTGCAACCCAAGAGGACTAGACTAGAATTCACATTGAATATGAACTAGTATAAAAATATTGTTGTGCAATTTACTTTACTGCAATTTATCATTTTGCATCGCACTTATATTTACAGATAGTACGATAGACAACTATATTGGTTAAGTAGTTGGCTAAAGGACATATAATTCAAAAATAATTTAATTCACCCCTTCTTGTACTTTCATAGTTTTCATTCTACCATGTACCATTTAGGTATAGAGTTCAACTCAATTATAAGTCTTCCTCTCTTTTATGTTTGTCATGTTCTAGTACACAAACCAACCTATCCATCGCCATAAGAAAAAAGAATTGACATGTATATATTAATAATTGGAAATGCATAATATCCGGGCTTCTTTCATATTTGAACTCAATATCGATCATTTTTTCGGGAATATAAATGAGAAAACAAATTACTTATATATAAAGCAAACATCTCTAAAAGCTTTCTTGTATTAAGAATGATGTGCTATAGCATTTTGCATTTGAGGACATGTTCAAAATCAACTACTTAAACCCACATACTAACTTTCAGTCATTTCCTTATCAGCTTGAGAAGGAGTCATGTCCTTTTTTGTCCTCAAAGATTACCCAAATTTCCGATAGACTCTTGCCCTTGGTTTCAGGCAAGAAAAAGTAAAAGAAGATAGTTGTTAATACCACGATTCAACAAAGCACAAAGAATATTCTTGCAAATGTTATATTTTTTGATTTTCTTTTTTGAACAAATGGCGCAAGAGGAAGTTGCTGCATTCATGGAAGTGCATGACACGATTGATGAGATTTCAGTCACCGTGACAACAAACTTCATTGTGCTGAAAGATGTCATATGCAATACCCTCAATTACTTTCTTTGTTAATTTCATGTGGTTATTTTAAACAATATTTGTTTTTGATTTATTTTGTGAAAGTGCTAAACACTCAGTAGAGTAGTCGACTACAAGCTGCTTAAACTTATATTTTGCATGATTTTACTTACCTACTTTAGTTGACTGCTCCCATGGTTAAGTCGACTATTTATCTACTTATATTATTGTCTCTTCTATATTTTTATTCTTGTTAATGCCAAAGGGGAGAAGAATTTATATCTATATCAGTAGGAACATCAATCCAGGGAGAGCACATATACAGGGGGAGAGAATCTCCAAGCTCATACCAGGGAAGTAGCATAAGTTGATCATTAATTAATGTTCTACTTATCATTATCAAAAAGGGAGAGATTGTTAGCCTTGTTTTATTGATGACTTCACTTATGAAATTGCAGAATTACACTGATAAAGGTAAATATACTTGTGCAAAAAGAAAAATGAAAAGAAGGATAATGGACGCATAAGGAAAAGGAAGACAAAAAGATTACAAGGAAAGAAGAATTAATCGAGAGTTGGAAGATATCGGCTTACAAGGAAAGAAGAATCAATTTTAGTGATTCAACCAATGAGGAATCTCGCAAGCACAAATCAAACACTTGATGGAGTTTTTCACTAATAATAATTTAAATCAAATCAAACCACAAAGAAATCATATATGCGATAATCAAGCAGTATCTTGGAAGGCTCCCAACTTTATTCTTGGAATATCTTCCAAGGATCAAATTTCTTGGGTTGTCATCTCTCTGTCAAGCAGAGATTAAGGAAATAATCTAAGAAAAAAGATTGTGAATTGTGAAGAAGTCACACAACCTCTTTATAACAATTTTAATAAGGAGCCATCGCTGAGAACACTTTTGCAACCCAAGGGAACTAGACAAGAATTCACATTCAATTTGAACTAGTATAAAAATATCATTGTGCAATTTACTTTATTGCAATTTATCATTTTGCATCGCACTTATATTTACAGATAGTACCATAGTCAACTATATTGGTCAAGTAGAGAACTCTCTTGCAACCATTGAAGAGAACTCTCTTGCAACTCAAGAGGACTAGACAAGAATTTACATTGAATTTGAACTAGTATAAAAACATCGTTATGCAATTTACTTTACTGCAATTTATCATTTTGCATCGCACTTATACTTACATATAGTACCATATTCAACTATATTGGTTAAGTAATTGGCTAAAGGACATAAAAGTCAAAAAGAATTTAATTCACCCCTTTTTGTACTTTCATAGTTTTCGGTACTTTCATAGTTTTCATCCCACCCTGCACCATTTAGGTGTAGAGTTCAACTCAATTATAAGGTCTTCCTCTCTTTTATGTTTGTCATGTTCTAGTATACACAAACCAACCTATCCATCACCACAATAAAAAAGAATTAACATGTATATATTAATAATTGGCAATGCACGTCCGGGCTTCTTTCATATTTGAACTCAATATCGATCATTTCTTCGGAAAGATAAATGAGAAAACAAATTACCTATAACTAAAGCAAACAACTCTAAAAGCTTCCTTGTATTAAGAATAATGTCCTATAAAATTTTGCATTTGAGGACATGTTCAAAATCAACTACTTAAACCCACTTACTACCTTTCAGTCATTTCCTTATCAGGTTGAGAAGGAGTCTTGTCCTTTTTGTCCTCAAAGATTACCCAAATTTCCTCTAGACTCTTGCCTTTGGTTTCAAGCAAGAAAAAATAAAAGAAGATAGTTGCTAGTACCATGATTCCACAAAACACAAAGAACATTCGTGCAAATGTTATCTTTTTTTCTATTCTTTTTTTGAACGAATGACGCAAAAGGCAGTTGGTGCATTTGGGGAAATGCATGACACGATTTATTAGATTTCGGTCACTATGACAACAAACATCACTAGGCTGAAAGATGTCATCTCCAACACCCTCAATTACTTCCTTTGTTGATTTCATGTGATTGTTTTAAACAATATTTATTTTTGGTTTATTTTGTGAAAGTGCTAAACACTCAGTAGACTAGTCGACAACAAGCTGCTTAGACTTATATTTTGGGGTGTCATCTCTCTGTCAAGCAAAGATTAAGGAAATAATCTGAGAAAAAAGATTGTGAAGTGTGAGGAGTCACACAACCCCTTTATTACAATTTTAATAAGGAGCCATCACAGAGAACCCTCTTGCAACCCAAGAAGATTAGACTAAAATTCACATTGAATCTGAACTAGTATAAAAATATCATTGTACAATTTACTTTACTACAATTTATCATTTTGCATCGCACTTATGTTTATAGATAGTACCATAGTCAACTATATTGGTTAAGTAGTTGGCTAAAGGACATAAATGTCAAAAAGAATTTAATTTACCCCTTCTTGCACTTTCATAATTTTGAGTACTTCTATAGTTTTCATTCTACGCTGCACCATTTAGGTTTAGAGTTCAACTCAATTATAAGATCTTCCTCTCTTTTATGTTTGTCATGTTCTAGTATACACAAACCAACCTCTCCATCACCACAAGAAAAAAGAATTAACATGTATATGTTAATAATTGACAATGCATAATGTCCGAGCTTCTTTCATATTTGAACTCAATATCGATCATTTTTTCGGAAAGATAAATTAGAAAACAAATTACCTATATCTAAAGTAAACATCTCTAAAAGCCTCCTAGTATTAAGAGTGATGTCCTATAGCATTTTACCTTTGAGGACATGTTCAAAATTAACTACTTAAACCCACCTACAACCTTTCAGTCATTTCTTTATCAGGTTGAGAAGGAGTCTTGTCCTTTTTGTCCTCAAAGATTACCCAAATTTCCTCTAGACTCTTGCCCTTGGTTTCAGGCAAGAAAAAGTAAAAGAAGATAGTTGCTAATATCATGATTCCACAAAGCACAAAGAACATTCCTGCAAATGTTATCTTTTTTGATATTGTTAGAAATGTCATTGCCACCACCCCACTTACCAACCGGTTCACTGAAACTGCCAAACTCGAACCTTGGGCCCTTAGCCTAATAGGAAATATTTCTGATGAATAGACCCATGTTATTGGCCCAAGCCCAATTGAGAAAAATGACACATCAGCACAAACTGCAACAACACATAATGCGATGGCCCATAGTGGCTTATGATGGGAATTGTGTAGATACATTGAGCCCAAGCCAAGACCAGCTAGAGAAACAGCCATTCCTGTTGTACCCAACAACAGCATGGGCCGCCTTCCGAAATTATCCAAGAAAAGTGCTGATACAATACAAAAAGATGTCTTGGCTATCCCCATGAGGATAGTCACACCTACTAGTCCTTTTCGATTGTGAATTCCTGCAGCATTAAACACGGATGGCGTGTAGTAAACCACCGCATCATTTCCGGAAGCTTGCATGAAGAAGTTTATACCGATGGCAGCGACAAGAATCCGGCGAAGCGGCCTGCTTGGCCTTAGGAGTTCTTTCCAAACCCCTTGGCCTTTCCATTTACTTGGAATTGATCCTGTGCTATCACTTGGACTTGGGCCTACAAGCGAAGCAGCTTTTGTTATTTCTTCTAGTCTCAAATTGGCCTCATCATCGCTCTCTGAGGTTTTACGAAGCACTCTTTTCGCTTCTTCTATACGTCCTTTCATAACAAGCCACCGTGGGGATTCTGGCATTTGCAATACACCAATGCCAATGCCAATAGCTGGAACGGCAGCAATTCCAAGCATTAGCCTCCAGTTGATGTGGGCTGGTAAACCAGCTAGTGCATAGTTGAAAATATAGCCTAGTAAAATACCAACATTGATGAACACTTCAGGGAGCGATGTGAGCAAACCACGTGTCATGCCCGGCGATACTTCGGCAGTATAGACCGGAGCAATCATCAGTGAATAGCCAACGCCGATTCCGGCGACGACCCTTCCTGCCATGAGGAATGGGTAAGAAGGAGCCAGTCCCATCAGGACTGCACCGATCAAGAAAGTAGCTGCTGCCAAGATAATTGTGTATCTTCTACCAATCATATCTGAAGTCTTGCCAGATGCAAACGATCCAATTAGAGAACAAACATTCAATGACCCCACCAAGATTTCTACTTGAGAAGATGAAATCTTAAGATTATCCTTTATGAAAAGCACAGCTCCACTCATCACTCCAATATCTGCAACATTAAATTGCCAGGAGTCACTAATTTTTCAAACTAAACTGGTCAATAATTCATCTATTAGACATAGTTTCATTCCACGGCCCCTCGAGGCAACATTCTTAAAGCCAAGTAATGGGTTGATGAGCCATCAATATATTAACATTAAGATAATCAAGATTACCTCTTGTCATTAGTTGCATGTCCCAAACACCATTTCTTTTTATTTTCAATATTTTGAGATCAAAGATCTCGTTACGATTTATCTCATACTATAGTGTAGTACAAATATTAAAGCAAATGATTGTACAGCCACATGAGAAAAGTAAGGATACTGGCTATAGAAAAAAGAAGACTCACCATATCCCAAGAGGATGGAATTGGTGGAGGCCAAAAGGGCGCAAGCGAGAGCATACTTGTTCAGAGGAGCCTTCTTCTTAGAAGATTGAGATTCAACTTGACTAGTGTTTTCAGTTTCGACCTTATACTCATCCATATGTGGATTGATAAAGCTCGAGTACTCTGCTTTAGATCTGTTTTTGTGTGTAACAAAAATGAGAGATCAATATATTATTACTTCGAGTATATATGAGACTGAAATGGATTATCAAGAGCTGATTTGCATGAATGGCTAACTTGTAGGATGGCATGACACGTTTGTTTAGGATTTCAAAAGTACTTGAAAGAAGCGCAAGCTGCGTTTTCGCCTTCGTAATATGTCTTTATCCAAACTAACTTTTATGTGACTCAATTTTTCCTTTAAAGACACCACGTCATTAACTCCCCAAATTCATAAATATACTTGCTTGAGCACTAACCGCGTGTTAGTTACACTGCACTTAGTTTGGATTTTTTCATTGTTCAAACTTCACAGAGATTTGGTGTCGTAATATGTGTATACGGTTAAAATTGGGCCCACCCGATTTTTCTATGCTGACCGAGACCAATAAGTTGCATCGAAGATCAACCCCGAAGTGGATCGGGTCAAGGCACGAAGACAAGGTACTGAGCTCGGGATTCGAGACACCTACCAGATCGAGGCTGACAACAATCGAGATCGAACAAGACAGGCATCGAGCAATACCGAAGATAGCGTAATAACGAAAAAGCGAGATATCCGCGACTGGTCGAAGATCATGGCGGAAATCTCGGAACGGATCGAATCAAGAACGATTGTTTAGTTAATCATGGGATTTTCTTCTGTAATTAGAATTGTACTATATATAGAATTCTTTTACTATATAAAGGGGAGTTCTATCCATTTGTAAAGACACAACTGATACGAAAGTAATATAATTTTCTTTTTCGCTCACGCTCTTGTTCTTCAGCTTATTGTATTTTTATTGTCCTTGAATCAACCAGTTCGAGGATACTCTAACTCAAGGGTTGAGTTCTATTCAAACACTGGTTTGATTTACTTTATTGTACAATTCTATCATTAATCTTCATATTTATCAATTGGTATTAAGTGAAATCACGTATCCTTAAATTCACATTATAAGTTTAATTGTTATCCAATTTTAAGGGTAAATAGTTTGGCGTCCACCGTGGGGCGAAGGATAATAGTTATTGCTTAATACTAATTTCAATAACACATATTGCTTTACACTTGTTCTCGTAAGAATCTTTGTTTTGAGGACAAACATGTCAAACTCACAAGCAGCACCTACACATGGTGACAACAGCCTTGGATTTCGTGGGAAAAGCGACAACACAGCCGCCCCAGGAATCGAGGTGCCTCAGGCCGACCTCGAGGGAGCACCAATTGCAAATCCCGTCGATGTTAGTTCATATGTCGCCCTAAATGCAAATTTGGATGTTGAGCCCGAAGGTAGTATACACAGGGAAGTTCAATCAGGTGGTCGAGGTACGCAGGGCGGAGAAGATGGTGGAGTTAGCTTCCAATTGATATTCGAAATGTTACAGGCTCAATAGGCCGCTATAGTACAACTACAAAATAAACACCGAGCACCGAGTAGGATCGAACCAGAAGTCATTCAAAGGACCGAGCCTGTGCCGGAAAGGTCGAATGCCAACGAATCGGGGACAGACCCCGCCATTATGAAAATGTTCCAGGAGCTCACTAAACGGATTGAATCGGGAAAAAAGAAAATCGAGGCAAATGACAAGAAAGAAGAGACATACAACTCCCGGGTTGACCAAATAGCGGGGGCGCCGCCGATTCTAAAAGGTATGGATTCAAAGAAATTTGTATAGAAGCCTTTCCCTCCGAGTTGCGCACCGAAACCCATTCCGAAGAAATTTCGAATGCCAGAAATTCCTAAGTACAACAGAACCACTGACCCTAATAAGCATATCACTTCTTATACATGCGCAATAAAGGGAAATGACTTAGAAGACGATGAGATTGAATCTGTTCTACTGAAAAAATTTGGAGAAGCCTTGTCAAAAGGAGCAATGATATGGTACCACAATTTGCCGCCTAATTCCATCGATTTCTTCACCATGCTTGCAAACTCCTTCGTAAAGGCACATGCCGGAGCAATAAAGGTTGCGACTAGAAAATCGGACCTCTTCAAGGTGAGACAAAAAGACAACGAAATGTTGAGGGAATTCGTATCTCGATTTCAGATGAAACGCATGGAACTAGCACCGATCACAGAAGATTGGGTTGTTCAGGCCTTTACTCAAGGTTTGAACGAACGAAGTTCGGTGACATCACGACAGCTAAAGCAAAATTTAATTGAATATCTAGCGATAACCTGGGTCGATGTACATAATCAGAACCAGTCGAAGATCAAGGTCGAGGATGATCAATTGGGGACCCCTTCCGATTCCTCTTATCCAAACAGGCCCGTCGGCAGAACTCAAAGGGATATCGACAGAGAACCCCGGTTGAGCAAAGATCGGTATCTACCATACAATGCAGATCGTAGAAACAGCGGCCCAGGACGCAATCCCATCCGAAATAATCGAAGGAACGATTGAAGAAAGAGCTCTCGAGGGCTCATGAGCAAAAGTGGCTTCGATAAACATGCCAATCCCACAGAAGCACCACGATTGTCAGAATATAACTTCAGCATCGACGCATCAGGTATTGTGTCGGCCATTGAGAGAATCAAAGATACTAGATGGCCCAGACCCCTACAAACCGATCCATCCCAAAGGAACCCCAATCAAACATGCAAATACCATGGTACACATGGTCATAAAACCGAAGACTGCAGACAACTAAGGGAGGAGGTGGCCCGTTTATTCAACGAGGGTCACCTTCGAGAATGCTTGAGTGACCGAGCTAAAAACCATTTCAGAGAAAGAGACGCAAACAGGAAAAACATGTAGGAAGAACCACAGAACGTGATTCACATGATCATTGGTGGGTTCGATATTCCACAAGGGCCCGTGTTCAAACACACTAAAGTATCAATAACCAGAGAAAAACGAACTCGAGACTATATGCTCGAAGTTGCTTTATTATTCAATGATGAGGAAGCAGAAGGGATCTCACAACCCTACAATGATGCTTTGGTAATCTCTATCCTTATGAATAAAATTCATGTTAAACGTGTTTTAATTTATCCAGGAAGTTCAGCCAATATTATTCGATCAAGGGTCGTGGAGCAGCTCGGCCTACAAGATCAGATCGTACCCGCAACTCGGATTCTCAATGGCTTTAACATGGTAAGCGAAATAACTAAAGGTGAAATCATCCTACCAGTAAATGTAGCCGGAACTATTCAAGAAACAAAGTTCCATGTGATCGAAGGTGATATGAGATACAACGCACTACTCGGAAGACCCTGGATTCACAATATGAGGGTGGTCCCCTCAACCCTTCAACAAATGCTGAAGTTCCCAACACCGATGGACTAAAAATGGTGTATGGGGAACAACATGCTGCCAAAGAGATGTTCGCGGTCGATGAAGTGATACCGGTATCGGCGGCTTCATCGACAAAAGGATCGGAGTCCAAAGAAAAATAGGAAGCTAAATAGCAACCACAGCTACCAGCCTCGACTCAATCGGAGAAGCAGGGAATGGACGAGGACGATGACTATTGAATCCATCGATCCTTCATAAACCCCGAGGATTCCGACGCCACCAAATCGACGGTCGAGGAGCTGGAGCAAGTCGTACTAATCGAGCATCTACCCGATCGAAAGGTATACCTAGATACGGGGTTAACCCCCGAGCTCAAGGAAAACTCATTAAATTTCTTATCAATAATATGGATTGTTTTGCCTGGTCCCATTTAGATATGATAGGGATCCCACCGGAAATAGCTACACATTGACTGAGCTTGGACCCGAAGTTTCGCCCGGTAAAACAAAAGAGAAGACCCCAGTCCGAGGTAAAATATGCATTCATCAAGGACGAGGTAACTAAACTTCTCAAAATAGGATCCATTCGGGAGGTAAAATATCACGAATGGTTAGCAAACGTAGTCATAGTCCCTTAAAGGAGAAATAAACTTAGAATTTGCGTAGACTATAAAGATTTAAACAAAACATGTCCTAAAGACTCTTGTCCTCTGTCGAATATCGATCGCATGATCGATGCCACGACCGGCTATGAGATCCTTATTTTTCTCGATGCCTACTCCGGGTACAATCAAATACAAATGAACCCGGAGGATCAGAAAAATACTTTCATCACTAAGTACTACACCTATTGTTATAATGTAATGTCGTTTGGACTAAATAATGCTGGTGCCACTTATCAACGCTTAGTAAATTAAATGTTTGAAGAACAAATAGGTAAGTCAATGGAAATTTATATTGACGATATGCTAGTTAAGTCCCTATGAGCAGAGGACCATTTGACACATTTGTAGAAGACCTTCGATATACTAAGGAAATACAATATGAAACTCAACCCGGAGAAATGTGCATTCGGTGTCGGCTCGGGCAAGTTCCTCAGTTTTATAGTATCAAATCGGGGTATCGAAATCAACCCCGATAAGCTCAAGGCGATCGAAGACATCACAGTCGTGGATAATGTAAAGGCCGTACAAAGATTAACATAGCGCATAACCGCCCTATGCCGATTCATCTCAAGGTCTTCAGATAGAAGTCACAGGTTCTTCTCACTGCTAAAAAAGAAGAACAATTTTGCATGGACCCCAGAATGCCAACAAGCATTGGAGGAATTAAAGCGGTACCTCTCGAGCTCGCCACTGCTTCATACTCCGAAAGCAGACGAGCAACTCTACTTGTACTTACCAGTCTCGAAAATCGCGGTAAGTGGAGTCCTAGTTCGAGAAGAGCAAGGTACGTAATTTCCTGTTTATGTTAGCCGAACTCTAGGTGAGGCCGAGACCTGGTACCCACACTTAGAAACATTAGCGCTTGCCCTAATAAGCGCCTCTAGGAAATTAAAACCATATTTTCAGTATCATCCGATCTGTGTGGTAACTACTTATCCCCTTCACAATATTTTGCATAAACCCAAACTTTCGGGCCGACCGGCCAAATGGGCCGTCAAGATCAGTGGGTACGATATCGAGTATTGGCCCCCGAACGACCATCAAGTCTCAAATGTTAGCAGACTTCGCGGCCGACTTTACGCCCGCCCTCGTACCAGAGGTCAAAAGGAACTGTTATTAAAATCAGGTACATCATTGGGGGTGTGGACCCTCTTCACAGATGGCGCTTCGAACATGAAGGGGTCCGGGCTAGGCATCGTTCTGAAGCCGCCCACGGGTAATACAATTAGACAAGCTATCAAAACTTCCAAGTTAACTAACAACGAGGCCGAGTATGAGGCCACGCTTGTAAGTCGTGAGCTAGCTAAAGGTTTGGGAGTAGATGTCGTCGAAGCCAAATGTGACTCCCTGCTCGTGGTAAACCAAGTCAACAGAACTTTCGAGGTCCGAGAAGATCGAATGCAGAGGTACACTGATAAATTACAGGTGACTCTACATCGGTTTAAAGAATGGACCTTACAGCATGTACCTCGAGAACAAAACAGCGAGGCCGATGCCCTTGCAAATTTGGGGTCATCAGTCGAAAACAACGAGATTAACTCGGGGACCGTCGTAGAACTTTCAAGGTCAGTAATTGAAGAAGGCCAAGCCGAAATCAACTCCACAAGTCTGACCTGGGATTGGAGGAAAAAATATATCGAGTACCTAAAGAATGGGAAGCTTCCATCAGATCCTAAAAAATCGAGGACTCTACGTACGAAGGCCGCACAATTCACATTGGCCGAAGATGGAACACTATATAGAAGGATGTTTCATGGACGATTTGCGATATGTATGGGACCAGGAGATACCGACTACGTCCTACGAGAAATCCACGAGGGTACCTGCGGAAATCATTCCGGCACAGAATCATTGGTTCACAAAGTCATTAGAGCAGGACACTATTGGGTTGATATGGAAAAGGATACAAAAGCGTTTGTTCGAAAGTGCGACAAATGTCAAAGGTATGCGCCGATGATTCACCAACCCGGAGAACAACTCCACTCAGTCTTATCCCTATGGCCATTCATGAAGTGGTGAATGGATATCGTCGGCCCTCTGCCAGCGGCCCCAAGTAAAGCTAAATTTATTTTGTTTATGATTGACTATTTCTCTAAGAGGGTTGAAGAACGGGCTTTCGAGAAAATTAGAGAGAAAGAAGTCATAGACTTCATCTGGGATCACATTATATGCCAATTCGGGATGCTACCGAGATCGTATGCGACAATGGAAAGCAATTCGTCAGCAGCAAAGTAACAAAATTTCTCTAAGGTCACAAAATAAAGAGGATCCTGTCGACGCCGTATCATCCTAGTGGGAACGGGTATGCCGAACTGACAAACAAAACCATCATTCAAAATCTAAAGAAAAGATTGAATGACGCTAAGGGAAAATGGAGAGAAATATTGCCCGAAGTCCTTTGGGTGTATCGAACAACATCAAAATCCAGTACGGGGGCAACACTGTTTTCTTTAGTATATGGCGCTGAAGCTCTGATCCCGGTTGAAGTCAGAGAACCCAGCGTCAGGTTTCGATATGCAACGAAAGAGTCAAATCACGAGGCTATGAATACAAGCCTCGAATTGCTAGATGAAAAACGGGAAGCCGCCCTTGTTCGAATGGCCGCATAGAAATAGCGGATCGAAAGATACTATAATCGAAGAGCCAATCTTCGACACTTCAAAATTGGGGACTTGGTTCTGAGGAAGGTTTCCCTCAATACTCGAGGCCCAAACAAAGGAAAACTTGGCCCGGACTGGGAGGGACCATACCAGGTCCTCGATATCATCGGAAAAGGATCCTACAAACTTGGCATGGTGAACGACGAACAATTACCAAACAATTGGAATATACCACACCTCAAACGATATTACTGCTAAGGCACTACCTTCTCCATTTTCATTTATATTTTATACTAACCATTTGCAAGTGTTTAATCGAAGACATCAAAGGATTCTTCAAACGCGGTGTCCTTAGGTATGAAATCACGTGTTGCACTCTTTTTCGTGTCGATAGGGTCTCGATAGGTAAATCTTATAGAGGACTAAATGTTCAAATGAACCGTGTCCATGTAGATTACTCGAGCCCTAATGGCAAAACATGTGCGCATGTATAATCTATTGGAAGAAGTATTTTCCCTTACTAGATGCTCCATGCTTTAGAAAAATTTATACTTATAATCTATGGTGAAAACTGGCTTAAGGGCTGATCACAACTGAAGTTCAAACAATTTACCCGATACTCGAGGACTGCCGTCCAAATAATCGATACGATAAAATTATTAAACCTCGAGATCGTAAGACCTTAAAAAGGAAATCCTCAATTTTATAGGCCACGAATACTCCACTCGGGGACTGATACTTTGAACAAGTTCGAAATATAATAGGGGAAAAGGCCCAAAAGGCGAATCCCAAGTTAAAGGCTACGGCCAAATCAACACGGTTCGGAGATGCCCGATTTCCGTTAATTAACAAGCCTTCGAATATTTTCACAAACCGGTTAAAAAAGGCTACCCTTGGCTAAATTTGTAAGGGTCTCGATAATATCGACCCTTGAAAACCCTAATGGATACAAAGGCGTTCGAACTCTCGAACAAATTCTTTATTTTATGCTAAGACATTACGAAACAAAGGGTCTCGATAATATCGACCCTTGAAAATCCTAATGGGTACGGAACCTTTCAAACTCTTGAGAAAATCCTTTATTTCTTGTTAGGGCACGACATAATTTATATGATTAAACGATAAACGTTTCAAGCCGAAAAGGGGGAGAAAGCCATTCTTTTCCCTATGGCCGTATTTGCCTAATTCAAGAACCTAAAGGGCCAGTTTATTTTTGAGTTCGAAGAAATCATCCTCACTCAATTAAAACCTAAGGGTCACCCTACTCCGAGTTCGAGCAAGTACTCACTCGATTATAAAAACTATATTAGTTCGGTTTCGATCAAATTTCCTAAGCCTCAAACTTATGAACAAAACTTTCATAAGGCATAAATAAAACAAAACTTTCACAAGGCAAAAATGAAATAAAGACAAGTCGGAAAGGAAGAGATTTTTATATATATGAGAATATTTACAAGGTCCAATCAGGATCCTATACAAAAGAGCAAAAGTGAAAAATCCTAAGGTTCCTGATCTCCTCCGGGGGTAGCTTCTTCTCCATCGAGGTCCTCCCCATTCTCTTACCCGCTCTTGCTTCCATCATCATCATCATCATCGGAAGTGGCCAGCACTCCAAGTTCGGCTTTATCGTACTGATCTCCTCGCGGAACTGCTCGATCCTCTCAATCTTCTGCTGTAGCTGTGAGATTGAAATATTAGCCACCGTTCCTGAATTGAGCCCATGGGTTTTTAAAATTTTCATTACCTGCCCGATCAGGTCTGTCTGATCTTGGTGAGCCTTGGCCAACTCGGCTCGAAGATCCTTGATCTCTTCCTCTTTTTGCCCACTAAGAAGTTTGAGGGCATTTCTCTCTTCCGAAAGCCCAAAGAAGTCAGCCTCACATTGGCTCAGCTTTGCTCGAGACTTGGAAAATGCCTCCTGATGAAGAGCTAAAGCCTATATGAAAAAGAGAAAAAGTTAGGCAGAAAATGGCAGAATATGACATCAACAAAGGGAATCAAGACCTACCCGATTCAGGGCTCGTTGAGCCTCGAAGAAAATACCCGATATGTCACTCTGGCCGGCAGCATCCTCGATACATGTAAACAAATCACGGAAGGGGTCCTCTCCCTCATGAGCTCCGTCTACCTTGAGGGTCCCCAAAGCTCGGGCTTCTCGAATCACCCCTTCGGAAAAAGAAGGGAGAGTCGGCGAGTGTCCGATTAATATTGGCCCAAGTGAGTCACTTGGGGCGTTCTCCTCATATCGAAGGGCTTCAGGGTCGGTCCCTTCAGATATACCCACCATTTGTTCACTTCGGTGGGAGGCATCCTCGATATCCAACGACTCGGGAACTTTGCCCGAGTCATTCTCTGATATCCCCTCAGTTTGAGGCAGAGCCTCATCAACCGCCATCGATCTAACTGCCTTTGGGGCATCGATGGTTTTCTTCACTCGGGCCACCAGTACGGAGCTGTCATTTTCTTCTTCTTCGTCTTCATCCCTTAGACGCCGAACAAATTCTTCGGTCAGAGGGATGATGTTCTTCCTCGGCTTACGAGCCGTCATTTTCTTAAGTTCTGGATCCTCAGAGGCCGAGGCCCTTTTTATCTTGTTTTCCTTTGCCGGTTTCGGAATCGGGGCCAAAGTCTCTTCCTTGCAAGACGGGGCCCTCATGACCGCATCTTTTCCCAAGCCTACACATAAGAAAATTGGTTAAGTATAAGAAAGACATTTTGATCAAATCATCATATATATGAAAATGAGGCTTACTATGATTTTTGGCTTCCCATCGGCCCTTTGATAAATCGCGCCATGAGTGCTCGGCATACGTAGAGCTCAGGGCCAGTTCCCGAACCCAGCTCTCGAGATTAGGAATTGCACGAGGCATCCAAGCAACCGCTACATCATGGAAAGGGATATCGATAAGAAGAAGTGAAGGGGCAAAATAATAAATAAGAACTAATAATGAGATTATACTTACGCTTCATATTCCATCTCTCAGGAAATGACATCTTCTCAGCCGGGATTAGGTCGAAAGTCCTCACTCGAACAAACCAGCCCATCCAGCCTCGGTCCTTGTCCTCTTCTATGCTCGAGAACAACACTTTGGTGGCCCGGCGTTGGAGTTTTATTAACCCGCCTCGATAGAGGCAGGGGCTAAATAACCTGATGAGGTGGTCGAGGGTGAAAGGCATCCCCTCGACTTTCCTCACAAAGAATCGGAGCAGAATAACAATTCTCCAAAACTTTCCTCACAAAGAATCGGTCCTTGTCCTCTTCTATGCTCGAGAACAACACTTTGGTGGCCCGGCGTTGGAGTTTTATTAACCCGCCTCGATAGAGGCAGAGGCTAAATAACCTGATGAGGTGGTCGAGGGTGAAAGGCATCCCCTCGACTTTCCTCACAAAGAATCGGAGCAGAATAACAATTCTCCAAAAAGAAGGATAGATTTGGCCTAGGTGTATTTGATACTGACGACAAATATCAATGACGACAGGGTCGAGGGGGTCCAGCGTGAAGGATAAGTGTAGACACTTAGAAACCCTTCCACGTGGGTAGTTATGTCCTTATTGGTGGTCGGGATCACCACCTCTTTATCCCCCCCAGTTACTATCTTTCTTTACCCGCTCGAGGTATTTCTCTATTATCGAGCATAAATATCTTGACACAGGCTCGCATCGACCTGGAACAGATGAAGCCTTATCGGTTTTGAAATCAGAGTTTAACGCGCACCCCCCGGGAATACACTCCTCAATACGGGGTTCCACAGGCGTTTTTTCTCCGGCCGGTTGAGAAGATGAAGCAGCTTCTTTTTGTGGTACCATTTTTTATGTTTTTGCCATTTTTCGTATGAGTTTGAAGAAAGAAGGAAGTAGTAGGACTTGGTGTTTTGAGAAGGAGTTAACAACAAAACCTGAGGATTTTGCAAAATGGAGAAACTTGAAAGAGGTAAAGGATTTGGAGAAGAAAGTTAAAGTAAAATTTGAATCAATGAAGAAAGGGCCTATTTATGGGATTTACAACGACGGTTCAAAAGCACTAGTGGCCGACCACCAACTGACGCTCATTAATGACCTGGGGAACCGTACTGACGGGACATTTTTGGTCATTTACGAGGATGACATCATGGCAATGATGATGTCATGATAGGTCAATCTAGAGAATCGAAGACTCAGTTCATTCCTTGTCGTTATACTCCAAACAATGAGGGGACTATCTGTATACGGTTAAAATCGGGCCCACCCAATTTTTCTATGCTGACCGAAACCAAGAAGTTGCATCGAATGTCTACCTGGAAGTGGATCGGGTCAAGGCACGAAGGCAAGGTACCGAGCTCGGGATTCGAGACACCTGCCAAGATCGAGGCCGACAACAATCGAGACCGAACAAGACATGCATCGAGCAATACCGAAGATAGCGTAATAACGGAAAAGCGAGATATCTGCGACTGGTCGAAGATCATGGCGGAAATCTCGAAACGGATCGAATCAAGAACGGTTGTTTAGTTAATCATGAGATTTCCTTCTGTAATTAGAATTGTACCATATATAGAATTCCTCTACTATATAAATGGGAGTTCTAACCATTTGTAAATACACAACTGATACGAAAGCAATATAAGTTTTTTTTCCGCTCACGCTCTTGTTCTTCAGCTTATTGTATTTTTATTGTCCTTGCA
Organism: Nicotiana otophora; assembly: GCA_000715115.1. NCBI lineage: Eukaryota > Viridiplantae > Streptophyta > Magnoliopsida > Solanales > Solanaceae > Nicotiana > Nicotiana otophora. The sequence continues at coordinate 44,073 of AWOL01S0017102.1, forward strand.
TCAACCAGTTCGAGGATACTCTAACTCAAGGATTGAGTTCTATTCAAACACTGGTTTGATTTACTTTATTGTACAATTCTATCATTAATCTTCATATTTATCAATTGGTATTAAGTGAAATCACGTATCCTTAAATCCACAATATAAGTTTAATTGTTATCCAATTTTAAGGTAAACAATACGTCATTGTCAATATTTTCTTTGTCATTTGGAATTTTCGTTTTCCTGTAATTGACCTTTAGTACGTACTAGTACTGTTTTTCATGTTTGATAATTTCCCAAAATCTACTAGAAAGAAACACAAGCACCTTAGGAGTCATTCACCACCTAATAGTCCTGCGGAAAAAGGTTTTATAAAACCATTGGTCCCCCTCCTAACTTTCAAGTTTATTCTAGAGATGCTTTTAGTTAGGATCTTAGATAGAATCTTTCAGGCTGACTGGTATGGTAAAATCAGCAAGAACTTCAAAGATCATACTAAGAGGAACGGTAAGAATAATCGCTATCTATACTATATAATATTTATAGCATTCACAAAGTAACCTCAAATAGAGATTTTATAATTTAATCGGTCTCTGTGCATGCTGCAGTTGTGGAAATTCCAACTTTCTAATTTCTGCCAAGTTGCTTTCGAACCAATATTATTGAATTTTTTTAGATTTAAATCAAACACCTAAGAAACTAATTTTTCTTCATATTAAATGTATTTATCTTCAAAAAACTTGTGAACCAGAAACAAGATCAAAGGAGTAAGAAAAATTAATTTTTCCTTATCCTTAAAGATCTATGATCCCCTCTTCTTGTTTTCTTTCTTGACTTTAGAAATAAACACAAACAATATTTGATATCTTGAAGAGCAATATGATTCCCCCTTTGTTTTGAAAGATTTTTTTATTTTTTATTTTTACTTTTTTTGATAGTGTACAACATTATCTTTTTTTTTTGTTCTTTTGTTCAAGAAATCCTCAAGATTAACCAACAATAGAATCTTTATACAATCGTTCTGATACCACTTGATAACAATGAGGTTACGGAGATCCCAAATTTATAATTAAAATATAAGACGTGCGGAAGAAAATATAGAAAAGAATCTGAAAACTAGAAAATAAAAGATATTGGAAATTCGAGTGAACTATCCAAGAATTTCCAAGAACGTAAGTTCTAAAGTCTTGATAAGATCTGAGTAAAATGTATAGATTTATTGATGAAATCTAACGCCTTTACTTGAGATAACGAATTAAAAATAATAGATTTGGATCTTGACTACTTTGTGAGTAAATTAAGATAACAATTAGTATTTAGAACTAATCGCCCTCAAAAGAATACCAAAAAAGAAAATAAAAGATATCAAAAACGAAGTTATACTACCTTAAACTATAAACTAGCAGGTAGAAAAATAAATCCCAAGAAAATGTCACAAAGGTTCAAAAGAACTCTCAATATAATATATTCTTCAAAATCTCAATTACAATAAAAGACAAGCACCCCTTTATGTAGTAATAAAGAAGGAGCTAGTCAAGACTTCAATAAATTAAAATTATATTCCCTAGAAGCATAGAAGACTACCCACACTTAGACCAATTTAGTCAACATACACATAGACTAATGCAAGCCAACATATATTAAAACAACTATTAAATATATATTCTAGAAACTAATTTTGGGCTGATTTGGGTTCTTGAAAATTTCTCTTTTTTGAGGCGTATTTGAGGATCATTCCATCTTCTCTTGGACTTTAATTTGGACCTCCAAATAGTTGTAAGAGTTGGCCCAAAGATCCTCCTTGTGTTGGAGCTCTTCTTCTATCATAAGACATTTTTTAAATTTCCAATTGAAGCCAATTAAGCTTTTCTTGAAGTTTCTTTGTTTGAGATCTTGTCACGGGTCTTCTTGGAGCTTCTTAAACTTTATCCTTGTTCTTTAATAACATTGAGCTTACATGGTTGCTATCATTCCCTCTGTTTGATTCTTTAAATACATGAATTTATAATGACGTGACTTGCAAAGGTTATTGGTTTGGTTTCTGGGAAGTGTTAGATTGAATTGGGACACTTAGTCCCAAGGTTGGATGCTTAAGTTGTAAACGTTGACTGTAGTTTGACTTTTATGTAGACTACCCCGGAATGGTATTTTGATGGTTAGAATAGGTTTGTATTGTGATTTTAGACTTAGGTGTATGTCCTGATTCGAATTTGGAGGTTCCTAGGTCGATTTGGTTCTATTTGGCGAAAGTTAAAAAGTTAAAGGTTTAGAAGCTTGATAGGTTTGACCGAGGATTAAATTTGATGGTATCGGGTTCAGATTGTTATTCTGGGAGTTTGAATAGGTCTATTGTTCATTTGGGACTTGCATGCAAAATTTGAGGTCATTCCGAGTTGTTTAGGCATGTTCGGCATAAGTTTTGAATTTGAAAATTTGGATTGGTTCCTTAGGCTTGAATTGAGGCATGATTTGTGGTTTTGATGTTGTTTTGTGAGGTTTGAGGCCTCGAGTTGGTTCGTGTTATGTTTTAGAATTGGTTTGTATGTTGGATGGGTTCCCAGGGGGCCTCGGAGGTGTTTCAAATTGATTTCAGATTATTTTGGATATTGGCAGCATAGTTAAAGTTTTGAGTTCTGGTGCTTTCGCACCTGCGAAGGATGGGCCGGAGGTGCGAGTCTGCAAATGCGGGACTGGAGCCGCAGGAGCAAACTGGGCTGGCGGGCTGGTGAAGATCACAAATGCGGACGCGCAGGGGCGGTGAGTTGACCACAGAAGCAGGAGGCCGGGAGTTGAGTGTGGACCGCAGATGCGGGCTTCTGTCTGCAGAAGCAGAACCATAGATACAGTCAAGTGTTCGCAAATTCGGAATAGATGGGCAGGTTTATATTTCAAAGGATTTTGGTTATTGCTTATTTTTGGAGTTATGGAGCTCGGTTGGACGATTTTTGGAGGGCTTTTCATCACAATTGAAGGGATAAGTAATCATTAATTGATTTTGGTGTTAGATATCAATTATCCAAAGATTATTATACTTAATATTTATGAATTAAAGGTGGAATTTTTGAGTTTTGGACTATGATTTTGAAGAGTGAGAATTGATAATTTGAGGGTCGATTTGAGGTTGGAATTGGATGAAATACATATATTTAGACTCGTATCGGAATGGGTGTTTGGAATTTGTGAGTTTGGTCGGGTTCTGGGTGCGTGCCCGGAGTTGAATTCTTCGGTTGACTTTGCATAATTTATTCAAGATCTTAGCTTTATTATTTGAAATTATTTTCTATGGCTTTAGTGATGATATTTGATAGATTTGAGCTATCCGGAGCTTATTCATGTGGGAAGGGCTTTTTAGAATACTAATTTAGATTGCTTGAGGTAAGTATCTTACCTAAACTTGGTTGCTGCACTAGTTGCCTGAGTTATTTGTGATAGCTACGTACTATGGTTAGCGCACATGTGTGGGGTTGAGCCCATGTGAATGCACCGAGGTATTATTTATGCTCGGGGTAGTGCTTAGGCTATGTTATGCCTTGAGTTGATTGCTAGCCTTCATGCTGTGATGCTTCTTATACTTTTAGCCCTTTGTGAGTTATTTGAATCATGTTTGAGTTAAGTAGAGGTTAATCTCCTTAATTAACTTGATAATTGCTACTTTCGTGAGAAAATTGCCTAATTTGAGCTATAATAGCACAACTTGCACATGCATACGCTTTAGCATGCCACTTATTCCAGTCTAGGAGTATGAAATTGATATTCATTGTTCATACACATGTATCCTTGTATATTTTCCTTGTGTGTGATATGGATTGGACTGGTGGCACGTGAACAAGCCGTGCGGTTCGTATTTACGGCACGTGAACACGTCGTGCAGATTGCGATTATTGGCATGTGAACACACTATGCGAGTTGATATTATTGGCACATGAACACGCCGTGCAGTTTGTGATTATTGGCATGTGACTACGCCGTGCGGGTTGTGATTATTGGCACATGACTACATCGTGCGAGTGATATTTATGGCACGTGACTACGCTGTGCGGCGTGTGGATATGGATCCCTCTCCTTAGGGCCACACTCTCATGTTTCTCTCTTGATGGTGTACACGCGGTATGAGAAGAGCTAATCAGTGGTTTGGTTCAGTTATTGTGGTTATGAGAAAGGACTGGCGAGTGTTGATTTGGTAATTGTATTTCATCTTTACTTGCAATGTTTTTAGTTGTTTACCTGATTTATTTGAATATATTCTCCATAAGGCCGAGTACGATATTACCAAGCCTAATGATGGCCGGGTACATTTTTACCAAGCCTATTACGGCCGGATAAGATATGATGATGATGATGCCCACAGAGGCACTCAGATGTTACAAGTTGTGTCTATCAGTAGCCCTCAGAGGTACTCAGATGTTATATGTTGTATCTTTTCTATCTCTTTTTACATTATTGTTCTTATTTATGCTTTCCAGCCTTACATACTCGGTACATTATTTGTACTAACGTCTCTTTTCCTGGGGATGTTGCTTTTCATGCCCACAGGTCCCGATAGACAGGTTGACCGTCCTCCTAGTAGGCTATCAGCTTAGCGAAAAATATTGGTACACTCCACTATCGGCATATGTTTAGAGTGTACAAATGGTCATGTTGGCCTTATAGGTTCGTATGTCATATGTACAACTTTGTATATCATGTTGGGTCGTCGTATGTTGATTATTTCCTTATGTTGTATTCTGGTTATCTCATGACTGTCTTTCCGGCCCATTTACTCATGATGCTATGATAAGAAAGATACATTACGTGGGTACTCGGTTAAGGCACTAGATGCCCGTCGCGTCCCTCTACTTTGGGTCGTGACAATAACTCCAGTTTTAGAAAGAGCTTCATCACTAAACAAGCTTGTCACCTCTGTATGTAGGGTTTGGAATCCAGAACACAAGAGGTATGTAGGGTTTTCATTTCATTTTCGACATGATTTGGGTCACCTATGTTTTAGCCTTTATTCTTGATCTTTCAAGAGTTTTTCAAAGGAAATTTCGGCATGTATTGTATCCTTGTATAGTATTAAATTCCATATGTGAAGTGTGGAAGAAACTAGTTTAGGTTGGAACTTCAAAATACAACAAAAACAAAAAGGGCGAATCGCCCATTTGGCCTATGCCATCCGAACTTTTATTTGTTTTGTTTCTTTAATATTTTTATGTATACCTAATCCTCCATATGATCCTAATAGCTTCAATTAAGACTATATAAGCTTAATTATTATGTGTTGATGCTTAGATTATTGCTAAATCATATTTAGACTTTCATGTCACAAGTTAGATACTATGAGTCGACATTATGTTCATAATTCTATTTTACCGACCGTTTGACGCTATTTGTTTAACTGCATATCCTTTAGTTTGATGTTATCCTCTTGGACGAGTATCCATTCCCGTGTATATTGTGGTACTTGCTATTATTATTTGGGGATCATCCAGTTTTAGGGGAAACTATTTTTGAAAATTCGAATAGTGAGAAAACGTTTGAGTTCCTTGGTCCTAAATTGATTCTAGAGGGATCCTAATGAGTTAATTAGCCTTAATATATCATGTACATACTCAATTTGTACCAAAAATGAGGATAGACTCCTCAATCCAACTTATGGACGACGAGCGTCAGATTACGTTTGTTATTCCGTTTATGGTAACTTTATGATCTCTTGAGTACATATGATGCTGCCACATGTGTTATGCCTCATACATGCGATTGATTATGCTGGTAGGATATAGCCCATAACGCCAGCGAGGCCTATTGATTATATGCTGGGGGAGATAGCCCATAACACCAGTCATGCCTATTGATTATATATATACCTGCTTGGGGATATAGCCCTTAACACCAGTTAGGCAAGTTATATACGCATATATAACTACAGTTTGCGTTGCATAACTATACATGAGGCTAGTTTAGATGTACAGTTACCTGATTGGGGGAATAGCCCATAACGCCAAACAGGTACCAGTTTAGATAGTAGTTCAGTTTCAACACAATTTTAGCTTAAACTTTGATTCAATTCCAGATCAGTTGCTAGTTCAGATGCTTGTTTGGCTTTTAGCTTATATTTATATTTTTAGCTTGTAGCCATACTTTAGTATTCTTTCCAACCTACATATTTTTCACATATAGTACTCATGTCCCTTCTGGCGCGTTACGTTTCATGATGTGCAGTTACAGATAGATCAGCGCTTGGGACATCAGTAGGCCACCCACCAGCTATTGGAATCCCTTTGCTTACTCCCGGAGTTACATATCTTTTGGTATGTGTACAGTCATCTATGGCGGGCCCCTGTTCTGTCCAGTACTTATTCATTTCAGCACTCCTAGAGGCCCGTAGATATGCACCTGTGCAATTAGTATGTTTTTATACGTCAGATTGTGTTAGCCTTGTCGACTTTCTAGATTGTACAGTTCTTAATTGCTATGCTTATGCTTGTCCAGCTTATCAGTTTATATTCATGTTAGTAGTGTCACGTCCCGACCTCGGGAAGTGCGACCGACGCTCAACCGAGATAACCTGGCCGAATAAGCCTGCTAGATTTCCTTCTACCCAACTCACCCATAAATGAAGGGGAGATAAATTTCATTAATTAACACCAAAAGGATTCATGAACAACATTAATTCCATTACCATTAGTTATTTCATTTATAAAGTCTCAAAATACATACACATTCATAGTTTGAAGTAGAACATGGAATACACATACGACATCACTAGCTTGGGATTTTGAACATAGTATTATATATTCACCCCAGCTCTTAATTTCAAATATAGCTATAATGGGATACTAGGGTGATACTTCATGGGAAAGAGGGTGGTTTATCTTGCATGCATGTGTGATAAAGAGTGTGGGTAAAAAGTGAGCTAGAACCATGAACGTGTTCCCTAATTCTGGGTTCAATTTGTATATTACTAAAATAGATTGAGGTTGCTAAGGGTTCCGGATAATTGTAGAGTCTAAAGAAGCGCACTTGAGGTATGTATGGCTAACTGTTTTCTTCCTAGAATCGAACTCCTGGTGTCCGAATAATGGGTGTAAGTTCCAACTTGATCATACTATAATTGTTTTTCCTTAGTGTGTTGGATTGAAAGATTCATGTTCCCTAATTGTTTTAGATGGTTACCATGTCATCATGCTATTTGAGAACGTAATTATGATTTTCCAAGCTCCTTCCCTTATGTGTGAAATGCCTTATGTGATGGTACTTATCGACATGAATGATGATGTTATTTGGACAAATAAAAGGGAAAGACTTGAATTGTAAAATGTCCCAAGTTCCAAGAACTAATTAATAAATGAGGTTGTTTGTTCCATGTAACGAAA
>AWOL01S0017102.1:51567-100392 GCA_000715115.1 Nicotiana otophora
AGTGTGTTGGATTGAAAGATTCATGTTCCCTAATTGTTTTAGATGGTTACCATGTCATCATGCTATTTGAGAACGTAATTATGATTTTCCAAGCTCCTTCCCTTATGTGTGAAATGCCTTATGTGATGGTACTTATCGACATGAATGATGATGTTATTTGAACAAATAAAAAGGAAAAGACTTGAATTGTAAAATGTTCCCAAGTGCCAAGAACTACTTAATAAATGAGACTGTTTGTGCCATGTAACGAAAGATGGGAAGGAAATATGAATTGAGTGAACAATTAAAAGAGTGGGAAGGAAATATGAATTGAGTGAACAATTAAAAGAGGTTATGTCTCAAGTGAGATGGCTTAGTCGATCGGGCCGAGATCGGACGCCATGTCGTACACATGGTGGCATTTTTGTTGGAGTTATTGATTTACCTGGTGGATATGGATATGTCTAACTTGGGATGGCTTAGCCGGTCGGGCCGAGACCGGACTCCATGTAAAAATACGGTGGCATTGTGAGTTGTGGCTTTGGTACTAAAGATTATTAATCTAAAAAGATGAAAAGATTGAATTGGAAACTATGTGTTGATCCTTACTTGGTGTTTCTTTATATTTCTATGAAGTACTTATTGATTACTATGACTGCCTTCTCTTTGTTTCACTGTTTATTCTACTAAGATTAGTATTTGTCTTACATACTAGTACTATTCGAAAGTACAAACATCCCTTTTGCCGGGGGCGCTACATCTTTGAATGGATGTAGGTGGTTCCATCGCAGATAGTGCCGATCGCAGATAGTGGTGCTATCTTTCCCTCCTCACAGCAGTCTTGGTGAGCCCTATTTCTCCCAGGGGTCATGTAGTCCTTCTTTTGTATTAGTTTTCATATTTTGAGGTATAGTCGGGGCCTTGTTGCCGGCATTGTCATATTGCTCTTTTGTACCCTTGGAGGTTCCGTAGACATTTATATTGGTCATGTATGTATGTTGGGGTGGTCGTTGGATCGATTTGTATTTTGGAAACTCAACTATGGCATAATGTATATAAGGAAAAATGAAATAGCAACATTTATATATTTATATAACTGATCTCTCCCCTATTTTACAAATGGTGATGCGATCCCTTTTTGGATTATGAATGAGTCGGGTAGGAAAGGTTTAATAGGCTTGCTCGATCGGGTTCACTCGGTTGAGCGCCGGTCGCGCTCCCCGNTGGATCGATTTGTATTTTGGAAACTCAACTATGGCATAATGTATATAAGGAAAAATGAAATAGCAACATTTATATATTTATATAACTGATCTCTCCCCTATTTTACAAATGGTGATGCGATCCCTTTTTGGATTATGAATGAGTCGGGTAGGAAAGGTTTAATAGGCTTGCTCGATCGGGTTCACTCGGTTGAGCGCCGGTCCCGCTCCTCGAGGTTGGGGCATGACAAACTTGGTATCAGAGCCTAAAGTTTGGAAGTGTCCTAGGATGTCTCGGAGCCGTGTCTAGGATAGCCCTTCTTATCGGTGTGTTGTCGACCACATCTATAAGTAGGGGGATACTTAGATATTTAGGAATAATACCCTTCATTGTTGTTCTATATCGTGCGATGGAGCGGAAGGTGAGGTTGTTCTCCTCTAACTCGTGCATTGTTCTAACTTTCAGTAAATGGCACCTAAGAAGAGAGAGAGAATTGGCCAAGAAGCCAATGCCACCCCAGGAGTGGTTGTTGATCCCCTACTTGATAATGCGGGTGAGGGTGATCCCCCTACTATCACACTGCCTGATTCATCTACTCCAGAACAGACTACCCCAGTTCCTACACCCGCGGAGGGTGCCATGATCCCTCCCGCCGATACACCTGTTCCATCTCCAACCCCAGCTCCAGGTCCCGGTATGTCTGATGGGATCTTAGGGGAGCTATTCAGATATTGACTCAGTTAGTAGCTTCCCAGGCTCAGAGGTCAAATGTTGCACCCACCTCATTTAGCTTGCAAGGAGATTTTTTCGGTTCATGGGTAAATAAGTTCCTTCAGTTAGACCCTCCAGTGTTCACAGGTACTGATCCCAGGGCAGACCCTCAGGATTTCATTGATGAGGTGCATAAGACCTTCCGAGTTATGTGTGCTACTGAGACAGAGGGAGTAGATTTGGCCTCCTATCGTTTGAAAGGGGTGGCATATTCCTGGTTTGAGATGTGGGAGGATTCCCGTGAGGAGGGGAGCCCTCCGGCGAGATGGAATGAGTTCGCGGATGCCTTCATAGACCATTTCTTGCCTGCCGAGACTAAAGCAGCCCATGCTGTGGAGTTTGAGACCCTTAAACAGTGTAGTAAGAGTGTGTGGGAGTATCACATGGAGTTTGTGCGCCTGTCAAAGTATGATGTTCATATGATGCCGACTATGGAGGCTAGGGTGCGTCGAATTGTGTAGGGCCTTAGCCCTTTGTTTATTAATGATGCTGCCATAGCTATTCAAAATTCTGACATGAACTACGGAAAGATGGTGGCATTTTCCCAAGCTATAGAGGCTCAAAAATTAAAGCACAGGATGGAACGAGAAGGTAGTAGTAGGGCTCGATCAGCAGGCAACCTTGGGGATTCGTTCGGAGGTGGGAGATCAGCTTTTCGGGGAGGATCATCAGGGCCATCCCAGTCTTATGCTCTGTCTTTAGCTACTGCCCCAACATTAGGGCACAGTCAGCAGTAGGGGAGTCACTTTAGACCCGGTCAGAGCAGCAGGGGGTCCCACCATCAGGGCCGATCAGGAGGGAGATTCCAATAGTAGTAGAGGGCCCCATGCCCTAAGCGTGGGAGGATACATTCGGGAGTCTGCTACCTGGACATGCCAGTATATTACGGATGCAGAATGAGACGTCATATTCAAAGGGAGTGTCGTGCATCCTGTCAAGGTGCACACAGGGGCACAACTCAGTCATCCAGTCCTATAGCTGCCACATCTTCATCACACCCTCCAGCTCGAGGCTCTCCAGCAACCGCATGACGTGGTACAGCTAGGGGTGGTGCACAGAGTTCGGGAGGACCCAGCCGATTCTATACTATGAGTGGTCGACAGAGTGCAGAGGCTTCCCCATATGTCGTCACAGGTATATTGACTGTTCCATCTCATGATGTGTATGCCCTTATTGATCCCGGATATTCTTTGTCCTATGTTACTCCTTATGTTGCTACGAGCTTCAGGATAGAACCGGAACAACTTCATGATCCGTTCTCTGCATCTACCCCAGTTGGAGAGTCTATTACGGCCGCACGGGTTTTTAGAGACTGTGTTGTCACGATGCGTGGTCGGGATACCATGGCTGATCTCATTAAGCTGGGGATGATTGATTTTGATGTAATAATGGGAATGGACTGGCTCTATTCATGTTTTGCCAAACTCGATTGCCGAACCGGAATTATAAGGCTTGAGTTTCCTAACGAGCCAACTGTTGAGTGGGAGGGGAATAATGTTATGCCAAAAGGTAGGTTTATTTTTTACCTTAAGGCCATAAAGATTATCAGGAAAGGGTATATTTATCATTTGGTCCGAGTTACAGACTCCACTACTGAGGTGCCTACCCTTGCATCTGTACCAAATGTTAATGAATTCCCCGATGTCTTTCCGGATGGGCTCCCTGGAATTCCTCCAGACAGGGAGATTGATTTTGGGATTGATGTGATGTCAGCAACGCAGCCTATATCCATTCCACCTTATAGAATGGCGCCAACAGAATTAAAAGAGCTAAAGGAACAACTAAGGGATTTGCAAGAGAAAGGTTTCATCCGACCGAGTGTGTCTCCTTGGGGCGCACTGGTTCTCTTTGTCAGAAAGAAAGATGGATTGCTGTGAATGTGTATTGACTACCGGCAACTCAACAAGGGTACAATCAAAAATAAATACCCATTGCCAAGGATAGATGATTTGTTTGATCAATTGCAAGGTGCTAAATTCTTCTCCAAAATTAATTTGCGATCCGGGTACCATCAATTGAAGGTAATGGATCAGGATATTCCGAAAACAACTTTCAGAACCTAGTATGGGCACTTTGAATATTTGGTAATGTCTTTTGGGATAACAAATGCCCCGACAGCTTTCATGGATTTTATGAATCGGGTCTTCAAGCCGTTTCTTGACTCCTTTGTGATAGTATTCATTGATGACATCCTTGTATATTCACGAAGTTGAGAGGATCACGCCGACCACCTCGGGACAGTTCTACATACTCTTCATCACCACCACTTGTATGCAAAGTTCTCAAAATGTTAATTTTGGCTTGAATCTATTACATTCCTGGCTCATGTCGTCTTTGGAGAAGGAATTAAGGTTGATCCTCAAAAGATTGCGGTGGTGAAGGATTTGCCTAGACCTACTACTCCAACAGCGATTCGCAGTTTCTTGGGTTTGGCCGGGTATTATAGGAGGTTCGTGGAGGGGTTCTCCACACTTGCCTCACCATTTTACTAAATTGACACAGAAGGCGGTTAAGTTCCAGTAGTCTGATGCTTGTGAAAGGAGCTTTCAGGAATTGAAATCAAGATTGACTTCGGCGCCGGTATTGACCCTGCCAGAGGGTACCGATAGGTTTGTGGTGTATTGCAATGCCTCAAGGATCGGTCTTGGGTTTGTATTAATGCAACATGGTAAGGTCACAGCATATGCTTCAAGTCAACTTAAGAATCATGAAAAGAACTATCCAACTCATGACTTAGAGCTTGCGGCGGTGGTTTTTGCATTAAAACTTTGGCGTCATTATTTGTATGGAGTCCATGTAGATGTATTCACGGACCACAAAAGTCTTCAATACATTTTCAAGCAGAAGGAATTGAACTTAAGGCAGAGAAGGTGGCTTGAATTACTCAAAGATTATGACGTCGACATTTTGCATCATCCGGGGAAAGCTAATGTGATGGCTGATGCTCTTAGTCAGAAATCTATGTTTAGTTTGACTCAATTTGGGTGATCGAGGATTAGTTCACGAAATCAGTGCACTTCTTGCTAGTTAAATCCACCGACACTGCAGAACAATATGCTCAATTGTATATCAAGGAAATAGTCAGGCTTCATGGCACTCCTATTTCCATCATTTCTGATCGAGGGGCCCAATGCACAGCTAATTTCTGGAAAAGTTTGAGCAAGGTTTGGGTACGCAGTTAAATCTTAGCACGACTTTCCATCCACAAACTGACGGGCAAGTAGAGTAGATTATTCAGACACTTGAGGACATGTTGCGTGCATGTGTGATTGACTTCAAGGGTAGTTGGGATGATCATTTGCCGCTCATAGAATTTTCTTATAACAACAGCTTCCATGCCAGTATTCAGATGGCGCCGTTTGAGGCCTTGTATGGTAGAAGCTGTAGATCGCCGATTGGGTGGTTCGAGGTTGGAGAAGCTGAACTAATAGGACCAGAACTTGTGCATCAGGTTATGGAAAAGGTTAAGATCATAAAAGAGCGGTTGAAATCTGGTCAGAGTCATCAAAAATCCTATTCGGATGTTCGTTGCAGAGACTTAGAGTTCAAGGAAGATGATTGGGTATTCTTGAAGGTATCTTCCATGAAGGGGATCATGCGGTTTGGAAAGAAAGGGAAATTAAGTCCGAGGTATGTCGGGCCGTATAGAATCATTCGAGGGTAGGTCAGGTGATGTACAAGCTTGAGCTACCACCTGAGATGTCATTAGTGCACCCGGTATTCCATGTGTCTATGCTGAAGAAGGTAGTTGGAGATTCGTCCGCTATTGTGCCAGTTGAGACCGTCAAGGTTAGTGAAGAATTGTCATATGAAGAGATTCTGGTTGCTATCCTTGATAGATAGGTCTGAAAATTGAGGAACAAACAAATTGCATCCGTAAAGGTATTATGGTGAAACCAGCAAGTCGAAGAAGCTACTTGGGAAGACGAGAAAGAAATGAAAAAGAAGTACCCTCATTTGTTTGAATAGCCATGTAATAGCTCTATAAAGTTGCCCCCCCCCCCCCCAAGTTGTTATCACTTGTTCGGCTAATATAAAGACACTCCTTTCTAGCTATATATCCCCCATGAGGCTTCGATTGGTGTTATTTTGCATTCTGTTGTGTCATTTAATTCTATATATGTTGCTAAGGTGTGCTTCAGGGGCTNTCTCTCTGACAGGTGGATAGGACTAAATACAAAGGAAACTCTGGCAAAATTTTCAGAAAGTTAGGAAGTTAGGCAAATTTGGGGCTGATGGTATATGGCAAAACTGAAACTGTGTTAAGTGAACCTTGATCCTCATTCGAGGACGAATGATCTTAAGTGGGGGAGGATGTAAGGACCCGTAAATATTTTAACCAAAAACTCTGGGTTTCGTGGTGCCAAGATAGATTCCTGTGTTATTATAGTAGTATAGTTCCCTACGGACTTAGAGGAAAATATTTCGCAGAAGAACGCATTTATGCGGCCCATTATGCGGCCGTATAATCACTCTACGGACCGCATAATGGCCGCGGAGTGAAGCAGAAAGTTGGCCAATTTGAGGTCAGCTTTGCGGTTGATTATGCGACCGCATAATTACTATGCGAACCGCATATCGGTCACATAATCCCTCTTGGGTTTCTGCGGAGGGTGTTCTGCGTTGCATTTATGTGACCGCAGAACAAGTATGCGGACCGCATACTAGTCGCATACCTGGGTCGAAAGTTCAGGCCCTTGAGGGCCATTTCTGCGATCACTTTGCAGACCGCATAACTATTATGTGGTCGCATATGCGATCGCAGACCTGTGTCGGGGCACCCTTTTTCTTAATTTAAAACCCGACCTCCACTCCGTTAAAACACCCCTTTAGTCTATTTTGAAGCTCATTTCTGATTTTTCTAGAGTGAGAGAGAGGGTTCTAGAGGGAGGGCCTAATTTTTCATTAAATTGATCTTCAACCATCACTTAAAGCTTTGGAAATATTCAAGTAGAGCACCAAATTCTTCATCCTAAAAGGTAAGGCTTCATCACCCCAGCTCTTAATTTAAACATAGCTATAATGGGATACTAGGGTGATACATCATGGGAAAGAGGGTAGTTTATCTTGCATGCATGTGTGATAAAGAGTGTGGAGAAAAAGTGAGCTTGAACCATGGACGTTTTCCCAAATTCTGGGTTTAATTTGTATATTGCTAAATTATATTGAGGTTGCTAAGGGTTCCGAATAATTGTAGAGTCTAAAGAAGCGCAATTGAGGTACGTATGGCTAACTCTCTTCTTCCTAGAATCGAACTCCTGGTGTCCGAATAATGGCTGTAAGTTCCAACTTGATCATACTAGAATTGTTTTTTCTTAGTGTGTTGGATTGAAAGATTCATATTCCCTAATTGTTTTAGATGGTTACCATGTCATCATGCTATTTGAGAATGTAATTATGATTTTCCAAGCTCCTTCCCTTATGTGTGAAATGCCTTATGTGATGGTACTTATCGACATGAATGATGATGTTATTTGAACAAATAAAAAGGGAAAGGCTTGAATTGTAAAATGTTCCCAAGTGCCAAGAACTACTTAATAAATGAGGTTGTTTGTGCCATGTAACGAAAGATGGGAAGGAAATATGAATTGAGTGAACAATTGAAAGAGGTTATGTCTCAAGTGAGATAGCTTAGCCGATCGAGCCGAGATCGGACGCCATATTGTACACATGGTGGCATTTGTGTTGGAATAATTGATTCACGTGGTGGATATGGATATGTCTCACTTGGGATAGCTTAGCCGATCGAGCCGAGATCGGACTCCGTGTAAAAATACGGTGGTATTGTGAGTTGTGGCTTAGGCACAAAAGATTATTAATCTAAAAAGATGAAAAGATTGAATTGGAAACTATGTGATCCTTACTTTATGTTTCTTTGTATTTCTATGAAGTACTTATTGATTACTATAACTTCCTTCTCTTTGTTTCACTGTTCATTCTACTAAGATTGGTGTTGCCTTACATACTAGTACTATTCGATAGTACTAACTTTCCTTTTGCCGGGGGCGTTGCATCTTTGAATGGATGTAGGTGGTTCCATCGCAGATAGTAGTGCTCTCTGTCCCTCCTCACAGCAGTCTTGGTGAGCCCCATTTCTCCCAGGGGTCAAGTAGTCCTTCTTTTGTATAAGTTTTCATATTTTGAGGTGTAGTCGGGGCCTTGTTGCCGGCATTATCATGTTGCTCTTTTGTACCCTTAGAGGCTCCGTAGACGTTTATGTGGGTCATGTATGTATGTTGGGGTGGTCGTTGGATCGAGTTATATTTTTGAAACTCAACTATGGCATAATGTATATAAGGAAAAATGAAATAACAACGTTTGTATATTTATATAATTGATCTTTCCCCTATTTTACAAATGGTGATGCGATCCCTTTTTGGATAATAACTGAGTCGGATAGGAAAGGTTTAATAGGCTTGCTCGACCGGGTTCATTCGGTTGAGCGCCAGTCGCGCTCCCGAGGTTGGGGCGTGACAATTAGCAACTATCTTCTTTTACTTTTTCTTTCCCGAAACCAAGTGCAAGGGTCTAGAGGAAATTTGGGTAATCTTTGAGGACAAAAAGGACAAGACTCCCTCTCAACCTGATAAGGAAATGACTGAAAGGTAGTAGGTGGGTTTAAGTAGTTGATTTTGAACATTTCCTCAAAGGAAAAATATTATAGGACATCATTCTTAATACTAGGAGGCTTTTAGAGATATTTGCTTTAGATATAGGTAATTTGTTTTCTCATTTATCTTCCCGAAACAATGATCGATATTGAGTTCAACTAGGAAAGAAGCCCAAACATTATGCATTGTCAATTATTAATATATACATGTTAATTCTTTTTTCTTGTGGTGATGGAGAGGTTGGTTTGTATATAATAGAACATGACAAACATAAAAGAGATGAACACCTTATAAATGAGTTAAGCTCTACACCTAAATGGTGCAGCGCAGAATGAAAACTATGAAAGTACAAGAAGGTAAATTTATGTCCTTTAGCCAACTACTTAAACAATATAGTTGACTATGGTACTATCTGTAAACATAAGTGCGATGCAAAATGTAAATTACAGTAAAGTAAATTGCACAATGATATATTTATACTAGTTCAGATTCAATATGAATTCTAGTCTAGCCCTCTTGGGTTGCAAGAGGGTTCTCTGTGATGACTACTTATTAAAATTATTATAAAGGGGTTGTGTGACTTCTTCACACTTCACAATATTTTTTCTCAGATTATTTCTTTAATCTCTGCTTGACAGAGAGATGACAACCCAAAATATAAGCCTAAGCAACTTGTAGTCGACTAGTCTACTGAGTGTTTAGCACTTCCACAAATAAACAAAAATAAATATTATTTAAAACAACCACATGAAATCAACAACAACAACAACAACCCAGTATAATCCCAGTAGTGGGGTCTGGGGAGGGTAGTGTGTACGCAGACCTTACCCCTACCCTGGGGTAGAGAGGCTGTTTCCAAATGACCCTCGGCATCCTTCCTTCCAAGAACTCCCCACCTTGCTCTTGGGGTGACTCGAACTCACAACCTCTTGGTTGGAAGTGGAGGGTGCTTGGAAGTAATTGAGGGTGTTGTAGATGACATCTTTCAAACTAGTGAAGTTTGTTGTAATGGTGACCGAAATCCTATAAATTGTGTCATGCACTTTCCCCGATGCACCAATTGCCTCTTGTGCCATTCGTTCAAAAAAGAATATAAAAAAAGATAACATTTGCAGGAATGTTCTTTGTGCTTTGTGGAATCATTGTATTAGCAACTATCTTCTTTTACTTTTTCATGCCTAAAACCAAGGGCAAGAGTCTAGAGGAAATTTGGCTAATCTTTGAAAACAAAAAGGTCAAGACTCCTTTCAAGCTGATAAGGAAATGACTGAAAGGTAGTAGGCGGGTTTAAGCAGTTTATTTTGAACATGCCCTCAAATACAAAATGTTATAGGATATTATTATTAATACAAGGAAGCTTTTAGAGATGTTTGCTTTAGATATAGGTAATTTATTTTCTCATTTATCTTCCTGAAGAAATGATCGATATTGAGTTCAAATATGAAAGAAGCCAGGACATGCATTGCCAATTATTAATATATACATGTTGGTTTGTGTATACTAGAACATGACAAACATAAAAGAGAGGAAGACCTTATAATTGAGTTGAATTCTACACCTAAATGGTGCAGGGTAGAATGAAAACTATGAAAGTAGTGAAAACTATGAAAGTACAAGAAGGGGTGAATTAAATTTTTTTTAACTTTTATATCCTTTTGCCAACCACTTAACCAATA
The DNA here is from genome assembly GCA_000715115.1 of Nicotiana otophora. Classification (NCBI taxonomy): domain Eukaryota; kingdom Viridiplantae; phylum Streptophyta; class Magnoliopsida; order Solanales; family Solanaceae; genus Nicotiana; species Nicotiana otophora. The sequence continues at coordinate 61,808 of AWOL01S0017102.1, forward strand.
TAGTTCACTATGGTACTATCTGTAAATATAAGTGCGATGCAAAATGATAAATTGCAGTACAGTAAATTGCACAACAATATTTTTATACTCATTCAAATTCAATGTGAATTCTTGTCTAGTCCTCTTGAGTTGCAAGAGAGTTGTCTGCGATGGCTCCTTATTAAAATTGTTATAAAGAGGTCGTGTGACTTCTTCACACTTCACAATCATTTTTCTTAGATTATTTCCTTAATATATGCTTGATAGAGAGATGACAACCCAAGAGATTTGATGCTTGGAAGATATTCCAAGAATAAAGTTGGGAGTCTTTCAAGATACAACTTGATTATCGCATATACGATTTCTTTGTGGTTTGATTTGATTTAGGACATTCTTAGTGAAAAACTCCATAAAGTATTTGATTTATGCTTGTGAGATTGCTCATTGGTTGAATCACTGTAATTAATTCTTCTTTCCTTGTAAGCCGCTATCTTCCAACTCTCGATTGATTCTTCTTTTCTTGTAATCTGTTGTCTTCCTTTTTCCTTGTGCGTCCATTATCCTTCTTTTTATTTTTCGTTTTACGTAAGTATATTTACCTTCATCAGTGTAATTCTGCAATTTCACAAGTGAAGTCATCAATAAAACAAGACTAACAATCTCTCCCTTTTTGATAATGATAAGTAGAATATTAATTAATGATCAACTTATGCTACTTCCCTGATAGGAGCTTGGGGATTCTCTCCCCCTGTGTATGTGCTCTCCTTGGATTAATGTTCCTACTGACATAGATATAGATTTTTCTCCCCCTTTGGCATCAGAAAAAAGAAAAACATAGAAGAGACAATAATATAAGTAGATAAATAGTCGACTTAACCGTGGGAGTAGTCAACTTAAGTAGGTAAGTAAGATCATGCAAAATATAAGTCTAAGCAGCTTATAGTCGACTAGTATACTGAGTGTTTAGCACTTACACAAAATAAATCAAAAACAAATATTGTTTAAAACAACCACATGAAATTAACAAAGAAAGTAAATGAAGGTGTTGCAGATTACATCTTTCAGCATAGTGAAGTTTGTTGCCATGGTGACTGAAATCCCATCAATCGTGTCATGCACTTACCCAAATGCACCAACTACCTCTTGCGCCATTCGTTCAAAACAGATAACATTTGCAGGAATATTCTTTGTGCTTTGTGAAATCATGGTATTAGCATCTATCTTCTTTTATTTTTTCTTGCATGAAACTAAGGGCAAGAGTCTAGAGGAAATTTGGGTAATCTTTGAGGACATAAAAGGACAAGACTCCTTCTCAAGCTAATAAGGAATTGACTGAAACGTAGTAGGTGCTTTTAAGTAGTTGATTATGAACATGTCCTCAAATGCAAAATGTTATAGGACATCATTGTTAGTACTAGGAAGCTTTTAGAGATGTTTGCTTTAGATATAAGTAATTTGTTTTCTCATTTATCTTCCCAAAGAAATTTCAATATTGAGTTCAAATATGAAAGAAGCCCCGAAACTATGCGTTGCCAATTATTAATATATACGTGTTAATTCTTTTTTCTTGTGGTGATGGATAAGTTGGTTTGTGTTTACTAGAACTTGACAAACATAAAAGAGAGAGACCTTATAATTGAGTTGAACTCTACACCTAAATGGTGCAGGGTGGAATAAAAACTATAAAAGTACTGAAAACTATGAAAGTACAAGAAGGGGTGAATTAAATTCTTTTTGAATTTTATGTCCTTTAGCCAACTACTTAACCAATATATTTGACTATGTTACTATCTATAAATATAAGTGCGATGCAAAAGGATAAATTACAGTAAAGTAAATTGCACAACGATATGTTTATACTGGTTCAGATTCAATGTTAATTCTAGTCTAGTCCTCTTAGGTTGCAGGAGGGTTCTTTGCGATGGCTCCTTATTAAACTTTTTATAAAGGGGTTGTGTGACTTCTTCACACTTCACAATCTTTTTTCTCAAATTATTTCCATAATCTCTGTTTGACAGAGAGATGACAACCCAAGAGATTTGATCCTTGAAAAATATTCCAAGAATAAAGTTGGGAGCCTTCCAAGATACTGCTTGATTATCGCATATATGCATTCTTTGTGGTTTGCTTTGATTTAGGACATTCTTACTGATAAACTCCATCAAGTGTTTGATTTGTATTAGCGAGATTGCTCATTGGTTGAATCATCATAATTGATTATTCTTTCCTTGTAAGTCGCTATCTCCCAACTCTTGATTCATTGTTCTTTCCTCGTAATCTGTTGTCTTTCTTTTCCTTATGCGTCTGTTATCCTTCTTTTTGATTTTCATTTTGCGCAAGTATATTTACCTTCATCAGTGTATTTCTTCAATTTCGCAGGTGAAGTCATCAATAAAAACAGGCTAACAATCTCTCCTTTTTTGATAATGATAAGTAGAAAATTAATTAATGATCAACTTATGCTACTTCTCTGATAGGATCTTGTAGATTTTCACCCCCTGAGCATGTGCTCTCCCTGGATTGATCTTCCTACTAATATAGAAATAGATTCTTCTCCCCCTTTGGCATCAGCAAAAAGAAAAACATAGAAGAGACAATAATATAAGTAGATAAATAGTCGACTTAACCATGGGAGCAATCAACTTAAGTAGGGAAGTAAGATCATGCAAAATATAAGTCTAAGTAGCTTGTAGTCGACTAGTCTACTGAGTGTTTAACACTTCCACAAACTAAACAAAAAATAAATATTATTTAAAACAACCACCCGAAATCAACAAAGGGCGTAATTGAGGGTATCGGAGATGACATCTTTCAGCCTAGTGATGTTTGTCGTCATGGAGACCGAAATCCCATCAATCATGTCATGCACTTTCCCGAATGCACCAACTTCCTCTTGCGCTATTCGTTCAAAAAATAATTTAAAAAAAAATAACATTTTCAGGAATGTTCTTTGTGCTTTGTGGAATCATGGTATTAGCAACTATCTTCTTTTACTTTTTCTTGGATGGAACTAAGGGCAAGAGTCTAGAGAAAATTTGGGTAATCTTTGAGGATAAAAATTGACAAGAATCCTTCTCAAGCTGATAAAGAAATGACTGAAAGGTAGTAGGTGGGTTTAGGTAGTTGATTTTGAACATGTCCTCAAATGCAAAATGTTATAGGACATCATTCTTAATACAAGGAAGCTTTTAAAGATGTTTGCTTTAGATATAGGTCATTTGTTTTCTCATTTATCTTCCCGAACAAACGATCAATATTGAGTTCAAATATGTGAGAAGCCCGGATATTATGCATTTCCAATTATTAATATATACATGTCAATTCTTTTTTATTGTGGTGATGGATAGGTTGGTTTGTGTATACAAGAACTTGACAAACATAAAAGAGAGGAAGATCTTATAATTGAGTTGAACTCTACACCTAAATCGTACAGGGTGGAATGAAAACTATGAAAGTACAAGAAGGGGTGAATTAAATTCTTTTTGACTTATATATTCTTTAGCCAACTACTTAACCAATATAGTTGACTATGGTACTATCTGTAAATATAAGTGCGATGCAAAATGATAAATTGCAGTAAAGTAAATTGTACAATGATATTTTTATACTAGTTCAGATTCAATGTGAATTTTAGTCTAGTCCTCTTGGGTTGCAAGAGGGTTCTCTACGATGGCTCCGTATTAAAATTATTATAAAAGGGTTTTGTGACATCTTGACACTTCACAATCTTTTTCCTCAGATTATTTCCTTAATCTCTGCTTGACAAAGAGATGACAACCCAATAGATTTGATCCTTGGAAGATATTCCATGAATAAAATTGGGAGCCTTCCAAGATACTGCTTGATTATCGCATATATGCTTTCTTTGTGGTTTGCTTTGATTTAGGACATTATTAGTGAAAAACTCCATCAAGTATTTGATTTGTGTTGGCGAGATTACTCATTGGTTGAATCACCATAATTGATTCTTCTTTCCTTGTAAGTCGTTATCTTCCAACTCTTGATTGATTGTTCTTTCCTTTTAATCTGTTGTCTTTCTTTTCCTTATGCGTCTGTTATCCTTCTTTTCGATTTTCTTTTTGTGCAAGTATATTTACCTTCATCGGTGTATTTCTTCAATTTCACAGGTGGAGTCATCAATAAAATCAGGCTAACAATCTCTCCTTTTTGATAATGATAAGTAAAACATTAATTAATGATCAACTTATGCTACTTCTTTGATAGGAGCTTGTGGATTTTCTCCCCCTGAGCATGTGCTCTCCCCGGATTAGTTTTTCTACTAATATAAAAATAGATTCTTCTCCCCCTTTGGTATCAACAAAAGAAAAACATAGAAGAGACAATAATATAAGTAGATAAATAGCCGACTTAACCATGGGAGCAGTCAACTTAAGTAGGGAAGTATGTTCATGCAAAATATAAGTCTAAGCAGCTTGTAGTCAACTAGTCTACTGAATGTTTAGCACTTCTACAAAGTAAACAAAAAACAAATATTATTTAAAACAACCATATGAAAGCAACAAAGGAAGTAATTAAGGGTGTCGGAGATGACATCTTTCAGCCTAGTGATGTTTGTCGTCATGGTGACCTAAAACCCATCAATCGTGTCAGATGATGTATAGGTTGGTTTGTGTATACTAGAACATGACAAACATAAAAGAGAGGAAGACCTTATAATTGAGTTGAACTCTATACCTAAATGGTACAGAGTAGAATGAAAACTATAAAAGTATAAAAAGGGGTGAATTAAATTTTTTTTGACTTTTATGTCTTTTAGCCAACTACTTAACCAATATAGTTGACTATGGTACTATCTGTAAATATAAGTGCGATGCAAAATGATAAATTGCAGTAAAGTAAATTGCACAATAATATTTTTATACTAGTTCAGATTCAATATGAATTCTAGTCTAGTCCTCTTGGGTTGCAAGAGAGTTCTCTGCGATGACTCCTTGTTAAAAGTATTATAAAAAGGTTGTGTGACTTCTTCATACTTCACAATCTTTTTTCTCAGATTATTTCCTTAATCTCTGCTTGACAGAGAGATGACAACCCAAGGGATTTGATCCTCGAAAGATATTCCAAGAATAAAGTTGGGAGCCTTCCAAGATACAGCTTGATTATCGCATACTTGCTTTCTTTGTGGTTTGCTTAGATTTATGACATTCTTAGTGAAAAACTCCATCAAGTGTTTGATTTGTGCTGGCGAGATTCCTCATTGGTTGAATCACCATATATGATTCTTCTTTCCTTGTAAGTCGTTGTCTTCTAACTCTCGATTGATTCTTCTTTCCTTGTAATCTGTTGTCTTGCTTTTCCTTATGAGTCTGTTATCCTTCTTTTCATTTTTCTTTTTGCACAAGTATATTTACCTTCATCAGTGTAATTCTATAATTTCACAAGTGAAGTCATCAATAAAATAAGGCTAACAATCTCTCTCTTTTTGATTATGATAAGTAGAACATTAATTAATGATCAACTTATGCTACTTCCCTGATAGGAGATTGTGAATTTTTTTCCCCCGAGTATGTGCTCTCCTTGGATTGATGTTCCTACTGATATAGATATAGATTCTTCTCCCCCTTTGGCATTAGCAAAAAGAAAAACATAGAAGATACAATAATATAAGTAGATAAATAGTCGACTTAACTATGGGATCAGTCAACTAAAGTAGGTAAGTAAGATCGTTCAAAATATAAGTCTAAGCAATTTGTAGTCGAATAGTCTACTGAGTATTTTGCACTTCCACAAAATAAACCAAAAATAAATATTGTTTAAAACAACCACATAAAACCAACAAAGGAAGTAGTTGAGGGTGTTGCAGATGACATCTTTCAGCCTAGTGAAGTTTGTTGTCATGGTGACCGACTGCCTCTTGCGCCATTCGTTCCAACTTCACGCGAAACTTTGAAAATAAAATATGGTTTCATTTGATGTGTACTTGATGTCTTCCACCATTTTCTCTTTATCAGCAACAAATTCTTTGACATAGTCTAACTTTTCATCTATGGCCATTAAGCTTACGGCCAGTTTTTGATCAAGTGAGTAAGAGGTTGAAGCTTTTTCTTAGAGTGATTTGTTGTGGTCTTGTTTTCATTCTCATGCTTTTTAACTCATATTCCTTCTACGGATATATACCCCATGCTAGAAAAGGCTCTTGAGTTATAGCAATTAGATACCGGAAGGAACATGAGGTTTGAGAAAGGGATATAATGTGCTCTCAAAAGACGAGTTATAATCATGCCATATGGGGGACTCGTTAGGGTCATCGGCACTTTCGAGCATAAAGTTAATCAGCCAGGATATTAGTTTGACTCTGTGTTTAGTGAGCTGAGACAGTAGAAAAAGAACATGTTCTGGGAAGATTAGTGGTGGCAACAACATGAGCAAGAATTCTGGTTTCAAAATTGATATCACTGGGATATAACGGATTTGGAAAAGGGTTAGTGGATGCTTCAGCAATGCACTTCTTTGCTTGTTCAAATGAAATGTCGAAGTCATTTAGCCAAGTGATCTTAAACGGAGTGGGGGTATCCGTAGCACTTTCAATTGACGATGGAATCGAAAATAGAGCAATCAAGAACAACGCATATTCTAAGAACCGGAGATTTGATTTTATCAGGTTTTGGGGATCGAAGATTTGCATAGAACATTCGAACAAGATTTTCAAAAACTTTAGGATGGGCTTGACTGAGAAAGTTTTTCCAGCATTGAAATTCGAAAAATTTATTTTAGTGATGCAGCTATTTCTTTCCATGACTTTGAGATCAATGATTCTCCCATGTGCAATAGGTTTCTCCTTTAATACAATGTACATTTCTCGATTTGGGGTGCCTAGAAGTTGGTAACAGATTATACATGCTGTCTAGGTCTGATTTGACCTTCTTCGGAGAGATGGACATAGGGTCTTCCATTGGCCGTTTTCCAAGGCTTCGCCTTCGGGGCTTCGAACATCGTCGGAGAGTTCAACCCTTTTCATGATCCAAAACCCCACCGGAATCGTGATAACACCTAACAAGGCTTGTTAGGCAAGACAAAACCAAATAAGCAGAAATAAACTTGTATAACAGTATTAAATAGTATAGTGGAATAACATAAATAACTGAAGTCAATAGCAACAGTACAGTCGAAAACCATCCCACGGCCTGATGTCATCGAGTCAGAAGCTCTACAAAATTTAAATACAGAGTTTGAACTAAAAATGTTGTATTATTTGAAAGATGGAATAGTAATTACATTGCCACGCCTCGAACTCGAGAAGCGCAACCGACGCTCAACCGAGTAAACCCAGTCGAGCAAGCCTAAGTTACATTAACCTTTCATCATTACTCACGCATGATTTACCATAACATAATTAGATCTTTACTTTCATATTAAATACATTTGGCTCAATGGCCTAAAATTCTCCTCACGATGGGTACATAGCTTTATAAATATCTGTAAATACTGTGAACATAGATAAATGAAAAAACTCAAAACTTTAAGTACATAACCCACAGTGTACATGGAGCTTCAATATTAATAGATACCTATATACATGAAATGAACTAGACCCAAATACCCATTAGAACCGTAACAGGCTCACCATAAGCTGAGTAGTTAAGAACATCCCTATCAAAGATCTGTATCATCCTGTAGAAGTATACCTACATCCATTAAAAGATGCAGCGCCCCGGCAAAAGGGACGTGAGTACATGTGAAATAGTACTCGTATGCAAGGCAGTCAAAATACATATGAAAATACGATAACTCAAATAAAAGGAAAATAAAGTACATCAAGAAACTACGAAACATCCCGTAGGATCACATTTCAAGTCTTATTATACTTGCATCATTCAAAACTTCTTTTAGGACTAGCTGAGCCATATGAACTATATGTGGAATACATAATATAGTATAATTGTAACAACATGTACAAACAAGACCAATGAAAGTGGCACCTTCCTCCCTTCCTTTACACTTATACATTTCATAGAATGTCCTTAGTGTTCACATATCATATTATACACCTATGCGCCTCATAGACCGTTCACAGTATCACCTATATAATACACCTTTGCGTTTCATAGACCATTCACAGTGTTCACTTACACAATACAAATACACCTATTCAAGGGCTTAAAAATACAACATGAATATGATAAATCATGATAACAATACATGGGCTTAGATAGCCGTTAACGTCAAACAAATTTATTAAGAGCTTTTACTCAAATTTATAGATATTATGTCGGGAATCCTCTATAACCACCTTCACACAAAGCGTCCTTGCCGCCTCACCCCAACATACGCGACTGGAGGTGTATCACGATACCACAATCTCTACACAAAATGATCCTGCTACCCACCCCAATATATGCGGGTGGAGGTGTATCATAATACCACAATTCCTATACAAAGCGGTCATGCCGCCTCACTCCAATATATGCGGGTAGGGGTGTATCACAATGCCACAATCCCTACACAAAACGGCCATGCCGACTCACCCCAATATATGCGGGTGAAGGTTTATCACAATATCACAATTCCTATACAAAGCAGTCATGTCGCCTCACCCCAATATATACGGGTGGAGGTGTATCACAATACCAAAATTCCTACACAAAGCGGTCATGTCGTCTCACCCCAATATATGTGGGTGTAGGTGTATCACAATATCACAATTCCTACACAAAGCGATCATGTCGCCTCACCCCAATCTATGCGGGTGGAGGTGTATCACAATACCATATATAAACTCAAAGCGACATAGTTATTTAAGGTCGTAATTTCTCATATCATTGGAATTCTTCATGTTCATACTCATCATGGAGAATCATAACTCATTACATTAGCACATGCATGGTAAATCAATAAGTCGATTTTATTGGCACATGGGCCCAATTCCTTTTCTTAAGGTTCATCATCATTTGACAAAGGACATCTCCCTTCCATCTCATTATTCACTCCCTTGACATCTTGAGGTCATTATCTAGGTTCATTACTCTTGGGGACATAACAATCGAAGTCATTTACGTACATTATTTTAGAAGCATACAACTATAGTTGAAACTATTGGGATATACAACACCTCATAATTCGGATTTTGGCAAATGGCCACATTTCATGTTCATACCATCACTTACTTGTACTTTCCATGGGTGATCATAGGACATCAAGAACATTTAAAATATTTAGGAACGCCATAGCCTCTCCTCATGAGGGCGTAGGAGCTTATAACACATTGGAAACTTAGGTACAAATACGTTCATCTCATAACCTTTTACACCAAATATCACTTCACAATTACTTTCAACTACTTACAACATCATTATTTCATTGGCTCCCTTGGCCATACATATTTTTCTTTATTTGTGGCATTGTGGTCCTTTATCATATTCCGCACTTTCATTTCTTTACTTACAAGGATTATCATCATAAATATCATCATTTAGAATAATCTTGAAATACCTTTTCTCAAAAAGGGCAATACACAATTTCGACTTATGAATATGTGAGAACTCAAAACCTATTGGAAACACCTACCAACCATAGCATTACTTAGAACAACCATATTTGGACATGACTTGAGTACATAAGCTTTTGGATAATTCTATTTTTGGAGTCAATTTGAAATAGTTGAATCAAGGCTCATTTCATAATATTTCACACATCATTTCATTTCATTGGCGCTATTGGCCACAAGTATAACTTTCATTCTTGACACAGTGTTCACACTTTATATCCCAACTCACTACTTTCACTTTCAAGCATCTATAAATATTATAGACAACAAGGAATCCCTAATCATGACCTTTAGTACACCTATGAGCAATTAAGAGTCTTATGCACAATGGGACTTCTTACACAATATGGCATAATAGCCTTCACTTGAAACACTACTTGGAGTCATAACAATTTTATACCCAACTCATGCTTTGAATATATTCCCTAAGGATAACATCATATGATAAGAGCATCCAGAACATATTTTGAACATATACCTTTCAACACAAAGCTTATTCAGAATAGTTGATTTATAATGAATAACTCGGGACTTACAAGAACATTATGGAATTCGATTCTAGGAAATAGGTTTAGCCAACATACCTCGCTTTGAGCTTTCCCTAATTTACTACAACATTTTAAAAATTCTAGCAATCCCAATCTATTTTGAGACATAAAAAAATTGAACACAAATTAAGAAGATATTCATGGTTTCAGCTCATTTAAGCATTTTATCAAACACTAGGTGTACAAATTTGGCTACAAGGTTCTTCTACAAGATTTCCTTCATTCTACAACCCAATCTTTACTTATTTGAGCTCAACAATCTTCCAACAAACCTTATTGGTACATGCATGTATAAATAATACTCTCATACCCCTAGAATTATACTCCTCATCAACCATCTTCTACCCAAATTCGAAATTAAAAACTAGGGTATGGAACCTTACATCTTAGATGAAGAACTTGTGAGATTTAATTGTTGGACTTCAAAGCTCGGACAAGATCTTGATAAACAAAACACTTCATCTACTTTCTCTCTCTAGAACACTCTCACTTCTCTATAAAAAACCTCAGATAATTGCCTAAAAATAAGCTCCAAAGCCTATTTATTAAAATGGGATCGGGTTATGAAAATAGAAAAATTTACCCTCCGAACTCAGGTGTGCGGCTGCATAATGGACCGCACAATTGGTATGCGAGTCGCACAATGGACCGCAAAATCGATGCCCAGAACTAGGTTGCACTGGCCAGGTTTGCGAGCATTTTGCGGCGCACAACCACTTTTGCCATCGCAAAATGATTCTGCTGTCGCACATCTGACCGCAGAATCACATTCTTCCAGAGTTTTCCATATAACTGGGCCTATCCACCTATCATAGAATCCTAGAAATCAATCTTAAACAACATATAGAGAACACCACTTCGCACCATATACATGAAATCAACAACTATGACTCTCGAGGCCAACTGTATGACCTTGCTTACCTTGGTCGTATCCTTGACTTTTCCTTCCTCCATTACGAGGACAATTGGGCACCTCACACATTATGCCTGTCATGTGCCTCATTCCTTTAATCGTTAGGCCTTTCTCATTTTGTAGAACGATGTGCTACATTCATTGGTATTAACAAAGGTAATCCGAGACTAACTTGGTGCCTTAACGCACGATCGATTATAGATAAATAGAAATATTTCCTAAATGGCGTTGTAGCCTCCCTATTATAAGTGTGGCCAGCAACATACCGATAAGAGGGACTCTACTGACACAGCTCCATGACACCTTAGGACTCTTAAAACATGTTTTGACACCAAGTTTTCATGCCCCGAACTCAAGGAGAGCGACCGACGCTCAACCGAGTAAACCCAGTCGAGAAAGCCTAATTTACATTAACCTCTCATCATTACTCATGCTTGATTTACCATAACATAATTAGATCTTCACTTTCATATTGAATACATTTGGCTCAGTGCCCTAATATTCCCCTCACGATGGGTACATAACTTTATAAATATCTATAAATACTGTGAACATAGATACATGACATAACTCAAAACTTTAAGTACATGACCCACAGTATACATGGAGCTTCTATGATAATAGATACCTAAATACATAAAATGAACTAGACCCAAACACCCACTAGAACTGTAGCAGGCTCAGCATAAGCTGAGTAGTGAAGAAGATCCCTATAAATGATGCAGCGCCCCCGGCAAAAGGGACATGAGTACATGTGTAATAGTACTCATATGTAAGGTACTCAAAACAACATATGAAAATACGATTACTCAAATAAGAGACAAATAAAGTATATCAAGAAACTATAAAACATCCCAAAGGATCACATTTCAAGTCTTATTATACTTGCATCATTCTATACTTCTTTTAGGACCAACTGAGCCATATGAACTATAAATGGAATACATAATATAGTGTAATTGTAACCACATGTACAAACAAGACCAACGAAAGTGGCACCTTCCTCCCTTCATTTACACATATACATTTCATAGACCGTCGTGTTCACATATCATATTATACACTTATGCGTCTCATAGACCGTTCACCATATCACCTATACAATACACGTGTTTCATAGACCTCTCACATTATTCACTTACACAAAACAAATACACCTATTCAAGGGCTTGAAAATATAACATGAATATGATGAATCATGGTAACAATACAAGGTCTTAGATAGCCGTTAACGTTAAGCAAATTTATTAAGAGCTTTCATTCAAATTTATAGGTATTAAGTCGGGAATCCTCTATAACCACCTTCACACAAAGCGGCCCTGCCGCCTCACCCCAATATATGCAGGTAGAGGTATATCACAATACCACAATCTCTACACAAAGAGGCCGCCCTACCCAAATATATGCGGGTGGAGGTGTATCACAATACCACAATTCCTACACAAAGCGGTCTTGCCACCTCACCCCAATATATGCGGATGGAGGTGTATCACAATACCACAATACTTACACAAAACGATCATTCCGCCTCACCTCAATATATGCGGGTGGAGGTATATCACAAGACCACAATTCCTACACAAAGCGGTCATGCCACCTCATTCCAATATATGCGGGTGGAGGTGTATCACAATACCACAATTCCTACACAAAGCGGTCATGTCGCCTCACCCCAATATGCGGATGGAGATGTATCACAATACCATATATAAATTCAAAGTGACATAGTTTGTCATTACATTTAAGGTCGTAATTTCTCATATCATTGGAATACTTTATGTTCATACTCATCATGAAAAATCACAACTCATTACATTAGCACGTGCATAGTAAATCAATAAGTCGATTTTATTGGCACATAGGCCCAATTCCGTTTCTTAAGATTCATCATCATTTAATAAAGGACATCTCCCTTCCATCTCATTATTCACTCCGTTGACATCTTGAGGTCATTATCTACTCTTGGGGACTTAACAATCGAATCCATTTACATACATTATTTCAGAAGCATACAACTATAGTTGAAACTATTGGGACATACAACACCTCATAATTCTGATTTTGGCAAACTGCCACATTTCATGTTCATACCATCACTTACTTGTACTTGCCATGGGTGATCATCCGACATCAAGAACATTTAAAATATTTAGGAACACCATAGCCTCTCCTCATGAGAGCGTAGGAGCTTGTAACACATTGGAAACTTAAGTACAAATATGTTCATCTCATAACCTTTGACACCATATATCACATCACAATTACTTTCAACTACTTACAACATCATTATTTCATTGGTTCTCTTGGCCATACATACTATTCTTTATTTGTGGCATTGTGGCCGTTTATCATATTCCACACTTTCATTTCTTTACTTTCAAGGATTATCATCATAAACATCATCATATAGAATACACTTAAAATACCTTTCCCCAAAAAGGGCAATACACAATTTTGACTTATGAATATTTGAGAACTCAAAACCTATTGGAAACACCTACCAAGCGTAGCATTAGTTAGAACAACCATGTTTGGCCATGACTTGAGTATATAAGCTTTTGGATAATTCTATTTTTGGAGTCAATTTGAAATAGTTGAATCAAGGCTCATTTCATAATATTTCACACACCATTTCATTTCATTGGCGCTATTGGCCATAAGTATAACTTTCATTCTTGGCACGGTGTTCACACTTTATAACCCAACTCACTACTTTCAGTTTCAAGCATCTTTAAAAATTATCGACAACAAGGAATCCCTAATCACGACTTTTAGTACACCTATGAGAAATTAAGAGTCTTATGCACATTGGGACTTCTTACACAATATTGCATAATAGCCTTCACTTGAAACACTACTTGGAGTCATAACATTTTTATACCCAACTCATATTTTGAATACATTTCCGAAGGATAACATCATATGATAAGAGCATCCAGAACATATTTTGAACATATACCTTTTAACACAAAGCTTATTCATAATAGTTGATTTATAATGAATAACTCGGGACTTAAAAGAACATCATGAAATTCAATTCTAGGAAAGAAGTTTAGCCAACATACCTCGCTTTGAGCTTTCCTTAAAGTACTACAACGTTTTGAAAATTCTAGAAATCTCAATCTATTTTGAGACATAACAAAATTGAACATAAATTAGAAAGGTATTTATGGTTTCAGCTCATTTAAGGATTTTATCAAACACTAGGTGTACAAATTTGGCTACAAGATTTCCTTTATTTTACAATCCAATCTTTACTTATTTGAGCTCAACAATCTTCCCACAAACCTTATTGGTACATGCATGTATAAATAATACTCTCATACCCAAGAATTATACTCCTAATCAACCATCTTCTACCCAAATTCGAAATTGAAAACTAGGGTATGGAACCTTACATCTTAGATGAAGAACTTGTGATCGAAATTAACTGTAAAAGAAATGAATGCAAACCTGTTTACCCGAAAAACGGATAGCAATTGAATTTATACATAGTTCTAAGGATACGTGGTATAACTTTGCACAAATTGGAAAAATAAGTAAATGTATATCGAAATTAACTGTAAAAGAAATGAATACAAACCCAAATTAAATGGAGAGTGATTAATAGGAGAACAATATGAATCAATATCAAAACCCAAAAAAGGATAGTATTGATGTTCTGTAAATCTCAGTGAATCTGTCCCCTCTGCAAATGATAACAACTCCTAATATAGTGGGGCAATCCCATTTTGGATATAATTAAAAATACATAGTGGGGATTCCATAATAGATTAATTAATTAGTTTTTCCTTGATTCAAGCCGTGATTTCTGCCGAGATTCTCCCCCTAATTGCGGCTATAACGGCTTTTTTATTTCTTGGCTCGATCTTGATCTTGGCCGATCTCGATCCTGATTGGTTTCTAGGACTTGAGCTCGACCTTGGCCGATCTCTATTTGTTTGACCTCGATATCTTGAGCTCGATCTTGGCCGATATCTATTTGTTCGACCTCGATGTCTTGAGCTCGATCTTGACCGATCTCGATCTAGATTGGTTTCTGGGGCTCGATCTCGATAACCAAACTCCGCAAATCATGGATCGATATTACGATGATGAACCTTGGTCCATCATGTTATAATCTCGAAGAGCAAACCTGATTTTGACCGTATACAGATAGTCTACGCATTTCTCGGAAAGAAGATAGCGAGAAACGATATGAATTTTTGAACTCCAACTAGATGGGCAATGATATCACCGACGAGCCCAATTGTGACGTATACGACAAACGTCCTGTCGGTCCAGTTACCAATGCATTAAATATGCGTCAGTCGATGGTCGGCCACTACCAGTTTTGAACCGTCGTTCTGAAACCAATAAATAGCCCCCTTCTTCATCATTTCAAAACTTTTACGTTCAAATCTTTTTCATTCCAATCTTCATAGTTCTTTGCCTTTTCCAAAGCTCCCTATTTCCAGGTTTTCAAATTTCTTGGCTTGTTCTTCCTGAAACACCAAATACTTCAATCTCCATTCTTCTTTGTTCACAAAAACTAAATTGCCAAAACATCTAAAACCGTTCCGCAGAAAGAGGTTGCTTCCTCATCTCAGTCGGCCGGCGAGAAACCAGTGGTGGTGCCACGCCTTGAAGAACATATTCCCGATGGGTGTGTTATTGATTTCGACTTTAAGGTCGAGAAACCCTCATCGGTTGTTGGTCGATGCGATTCGGTATCGAGATATATATGCTCGATATCTCAAAGCCTTCTCGATCTAGTGAAGAAAGATTGCAATTGGGAAAAGAAAGAGGTTGTGATACCGGCACCGGAGGAAGCGATCGCTACCCACGTGGAAGGGTATCTGAGTGTTTACACTTATCCTTTCATGATGGGTCCCCTTGATCCGGTCATCGTCGATTTTTGCAACAAATACCAGGTGACTCTCGGCCAAATTCACCCTTCTTTCTGGAGGATCGTGATACTGCTTTGTTTCTTCGTGAGCAAAATCGGCGGGCTTCCCTTCACCCTCGACTACCTCGTAAGATTATATAGCCCTCGACTCTACCAAGGTTGGCTGATAAAGCTTTAATGCCGGGCCACCAAGGCGTTCACCTCGAGTATAGATGAAGACAAATATCGGGGCTGGATGGGCCGGTTCGTTCGGATGAAGACCACTGACCTAATCTCGGCTGAGAGCATGTCATTTCCTGAGAAATGGAATATGAAACATAAGTATGATCAGGTCTTAAATTTTCGTTTGTTGTTTTTACTTCTTCATCCTTTCTTATCATTGTTTTTCTCGATGCAGCCATTGTCTGGATGCCCGGTGTGGTTCCCTACCTCGAGAACTAGGTCAGGAGCCTGGTTTCGACGTCAACATACGTCGAGCGCGCGTGGAGAGATTTGTCAAAGGGCCGGTGGGAGGCCCGTACTCATGGTAAGACTTCTTCTTGGCTTACTGATTTGCCTATCGTTCAAGTAGTTCTTTCAAGCATGAGTTTACTTACTTTCTCCTTTTGTAGGTCTCGGAAAGGATGTGGCTATGAAACCCCCGTCCGGTGATAAAGAAGATTTACTGCCTATCTCGAAACCGGCGAAGGTGATTAAGGGAAAAAGGGCCTCGAACTCCGAGGGTCAAAAACCGAAGAACTAAGCAGCTCGTAAACCCAAGGGGAACACAATCCCACTAACTATGAAGTTAGTCCAAAGACTAAGGGATGAAGAATAAGGTGATTCTGGGGTGGTGGCTGGTGCACGAGCTAGCACCGATATTCAGAAAACTTCAGAACCGGTGGGAGTTGATACTGCTCCGTCTAGGCTCGATGAAGTCGAGGAGGAGACTCTGGCCCAAGTTCCTGAGCCGAGGGGAAACAAAGATTCTTTACTGTTGAAGAGGTGGTAGATGCCGATGCAGAAACTGGGCTTGAGACTTGTCAAGACGGAGGCGGCTCCCCAAAAGACCTACTTGGGGCAATAGCGATCGGGGATTCCCCCTCGTTTCCTTCATTTTCCCATTCGATGATACATGACGCTCAGGCCGTGGAGACTTGTCACGGGGAGGTAGCCCATGGAGAGGAAGATCCTTTCTGTGGTTATTTTGTTGGGGTAGAAGATGTCATTGGTCTGAGTGTGACTTGGCTCTGAAGAAGAGCACGGGCGAGGTGGGAGCCTCTTGTCTTTTCAATGAAGCTCAACAGGCATTGAATCGGGTAAGTTCATATATTTCATTCTTTCTATTTTTGTAGGCATCTGTGCTTCATCACGAGGCATTTTCTCGATCCCGAGGGGAACTAAGCCTGTACGAAGCTGAAATCCGAGGGCTTACTAAGGAGAGTGATGCCTTCAAGCTTCTCAATGAGCAGAGAGAAGGAGAAGCAAAAGGACTTCGGACTGAGCTAGAAGCAACTCGGAAAGAACAAGCTGATCTGGCCGAGCAGGTAAAAAGAATCTTTGAAGTTAATGAAACTGACTCGGGTGTGATGTCTAACAGTTCATTCCCACAGGTCCAGCAAACGTTCGATGTGATCAAGAAACTTCGTGTTAATGTGGACGCAATGAAAGCGGAGGCCGAGGAGTAGAAGAAGAACATGGACCGCCTTTCCTTAGAAAAGGAGGCTACCCGAGCTCAACTTGCCTCGGCTGAGACCCAACTCCGAAGCTTGAAAGAGAAGGCCTTGGTGCCAGCCAAGAAAATCGAGGAGTTCCCGTATAGGTTGGGCTCAGCAACTTCTGATCGAGAGAGATTGTCCACAGAACTTGCAGTGGCCAAATTGGAGGTTGCAATAGCCACGCCTAATGCTGATGCAACGGTGGCCGTCTACCGGTCTGATGCTGAAGCTGCCCAGGTTCGAGCAAAGGAGGTTGTCGTGGATGCCCAGGCTCGAGCAAACTGGGTTGCCGAGCATGCTAAATGCCAGTCTCGAAGGGAGACTCTCGAGGAGATCAATGCTCGTGGCTTTGATCTTACAGCTGAGATCGAGAATGCTAAGGAGCTTGAAGCTGAAACCAGAGTGTTGGCCTTTCCTGATGATGATGATACCGGGAGTATGAGGGGATCTGAAAGCGAAGGAGGCCTCGAGGGCGAAGATGCTGCTCCCGGAGAGGACTAAGTCCTTTAGGATTAGTATTTTTTGTGTTTCTTTTAAGACCATTTCGGTCTTTTGTAGAGAAACTTGATCGGGCCATGCTGACCTTGTAAATGATTTTTGACATATATATATGAAAAATTTCTTCCTTTCCGCGTTATAAAATTATGAAGTTGTATTCTAAGATCTGAGGTTTAGACAGTTTGATTGGAACTGAATTAGTATAGCCTTAGACTTTATGATCAAGTGAGTGCTTGCTCGAACTCGAACTAAGGTAACCCTTAGGTTTTTTATTTGAGCGAGGATGGTCTGTCGAACTCAAGACAAAAAACAACCCTTAGGCTTTTGCAAAAAGATTGTTTATGGCTTTGTCCCCTTTTCGGCTTGAAAAAGTTTTTTATCATTTGTATTTGCAAAACTTGTAATGCATTGGCATGAAATAAGGAATTGTTCGAGGGTTCGAACAATTTTGTACTCATTAGAGTTTTTGAGGCTTGATATTATCGAAGCCTTTTATGATTTTGCCGGGGGTAGGATTTTTAACCGGTTTATAAAAGAATTCGAAGGCCTGTTTTGTTACAGAATTCGGACGTCTCCAACCCCTGTTAATTCGGCCATAGCCTCTTTAGTTCGGGATTTGCCTCTTGGGCTTATTTTCCCGTTTTACTTCGAGCTTGCCCGAAGTGTCAGTCCCCGAGTGGGGTGGCCGTAGCCTATAAAATTGAGGGTTTCCGAAAAGGTCTTATGATCTCGGAGTTTAGATAATTTGATCTCATTTATTTTTCGGTCGGCAGTCCCCGATTGTGGGGGTAATCATCCGAACTCCGGTCATGGTCCGCCCTTAAGCCTATTTACATAATCGAGAATATGAAATTGTAAAGTAGAAAACCTTTTTTGAGGTACGAGATATCGGTAAAGAAAAATACTTCTCTTTATAAATCATTATACATACGTACATATTCTGTTCCAAGTCTCGAGCAAACTACGCGGTCATGGTTTGTTTAATTGTTTGGCCCTTACAAATTTTTCCTATCGAGACCCTGCTGCCATGAAGTAACTATTGAATTGTTCTAAGTTAGCACGATCAGTGGTTTCCTCATTAAAAACCTTGCCAGAAAATCCATTTGGGAGAAAACCGGTCTAAGGAAAAAAGAGTGCAACGCGTGCTTTCAGACCTAAAGGCTTTGTGTTGAAGAATCCATCGTTGTTTCTGGTCAAAAACCTGTGAGGGTTAGTTTTGAAATATAAATGAAAATAGGAGGGGTTGTACCTTAGTAGTAGTATCATTTTAGGTGTGATACGTTCTAATTGCTCGGTAGTTGTTTGCCGTTTATCATGTCGAGCTTGTAGGATCCTTTTCTGATGATATCAAGAACCTGATACGGTCCTTCCCAGTTCGGACCCAGTTTCCCTTCATTCGGATTTCTGGTGTTGAGGGTAACTTTTCTTAGCACCAAATCCCCGATGTTAAAATGTCGAAGATTGGTTCTTCGATTGTAGTACCTTTCGATCCGCTGGTTTTGGGCGGCCAATCGGACAAGAGCGTCTTCGCGTCTTTAGTCCAATAGTTCTAGGCTCGTATTCATGGTCTCGTTATTCGAATCGTCTGTTGCATATCGAAACCTGATGCTAGGTTCTCTGACTTCGATCGGGATTAGAGCTTCGGCACCATAAACCAACGAGAATGGTGTTGCTCTGGTACTGGATTTCGATGTTGTGCGGTATGCCCATCAGACCTCGGGTAGTATTTCTCTCCATTTTTCTTTGGCGTCGGTCAATCTCTTCTTAAGTTTTTGGATGATGGTTTTGTTGGTCAATTCGGCTTATCCGTTAGTGCTGGGATGATAAGGTGTTGATAGGGGATCCTTTTGATCTTTTGATCATCGAGAAATTTAGTTACTTTGTTGCCGATGAATTGTTTTCCATTATCACATACAATCTCAGATGGCATCCGGAATTGACATATGATGTGGTCCTAAATGAAGTCTATGACTTCTTTTTATCTGACTTTCTCGAAAGCCTGTGCTTCAACCCATTTAGAGAAATACTCAGTCATAAACAAAATAAACTGAACCTTACCTGGGACCGATAGAAAAGGGCCAACGATGTCCATTCCCCATTTCATGAAGGGCCATGGGGATAGGACTGGGTGGAGTAGTTCCCCAGGTTAATGAATCATGGGCGCATGCCTTTGGCATTTGTCACATTTTCGAACGAACTCCCTTGCATCCTTGCCCATATCGGTCCAATACTACCCTGCATTGATTACTTTGTGGACCAGCGAATCGGCACCAGAATCATTTCCACAAGTGCCGTCATGAATTTCCCATAGGATGTAGTCGGTATCTCCCGGTCCCAAACATATTGCTAATGGTCCATCGAACATCCTTCTAATAGCGCTCCGTCTTCGGACAAAGTGAATCTTGCTGCCTTTGTGCGCAGAGCTCTCGACTCCTTTGGATCTGATGGAAGCTTCTCGTTCTTTAAGTACTCTATGTATTTGTTTCTCCAATCCCAGTTTAAACTTGTGGAGTTCATCTCGGGGTGACCTTCTTTGATTGCCGAGCTCATGAGTTGTACGACAGTCCCCGAGTTGAGTTCGTCGTCTTCGACCGATGAACCTAAGTTTGCAAGAGTGCCGGCCTCGCTGTTCTGTTCTCGAGCTACATGTTGCAAGGTCCATTCCTTAAATCGATGTAGAGTCACCTGTAGTTTATCCAATTACCTCTGCATTTGATCTTCTCGAACTTCAAAAGTCCCATTAACTTGGTTTACCACGAGGAGGGAATCACACTTAGCCTCTATGACCTTCGCTCCCAAGCTTCTAGCTAGTTCGAGACCTGCGATCATGGCCTCATACTCGGCCTCATTGTTAGTCAATTTTGTAGTTCTAATAGACTATCTAACTACATTACCTATGGGTGAGTTTAGTACGATGCCTAGTCCAGAACCTTTCGCGTTCGAAGCACCTTCTATAAAGAGGTTCCAGACTCTCGAAGATGTTCCCGATTTTATCGGTAGTTCTTTTTCAATATCGGGTATGAAGGACATTGTAAAGTCAGCCACGAAGTCCGCCAAAATTTGAGATTTGATGGCTGTTCGGAGTCGATACTCAATATCGTACCCACTGATTTCTACGGCCCATTTGGTCAATCGAACCCAAAGGTTGGGTTTGTGAAAAATATTCGAAGGGGATCGGTTGTTACAACACATATTGAATGACATTGAAAATATGGTTTTAGTTTCCTAGAGGCGCTTATTAAAGCAAGCGCTAATGTTTCTAAGTGTGGATATCTAGTTTCGGCCTCAGTTAAGGTCCGACTGACATAATAAACAGGGAATTGCGTACCTTGTTCTTCTCGAACCAGGACTCCACTTACCGCTATCTCCGAGACAGCTAAGTACAGGTAAAGTTGTTAGTCCACTTTTGAGGTATGAAGCAGCGGCGAGCTCAATAAATACCGCTTTAGTTCCTCCAAGGCCTACTGGCATTCCGGAGTCCATGCAAAAATGCTCTTCTTTTTAAGTAGTAAGAAACATTGGTGGCTCCTATCTCAGGATCCCAAAATGAATCGTCCTAGGGTGGCTATCCGCCCCGTCAGCCTCTACACGGCCTTTACATTATCCACTACCGTGATATCCTTGATAGCTTTGATTTTATCGGGGTTGATCTCGATTCCTCGATTGGACACCATGAAACCAAGAAACTTGCCCGAGCTAACCCCGAATGCACACTTTTCGGGGTTGAGCTTCATATTATACTTCCTCAGTATATCGAAAGTTTCCTGCAAATTCTTTAAATGGTCCTCTACTCGCAGGGACTTAACTAACATGTCATCAATATAGACTTCCATTGATTTTCCTATTTTTTCTTCGAATATTCGGTTTACTAAGCGTTGATAAGTTTCACCAGCATCTTTTAGACCGAATGGAATTACGTTATAACAGTAGGTACCATACTTAGTGATAAACGAGGTCTTTTCCTGATCCTCTAGGTTCATCTGTATCTGGTTGTACCCGGAGTAGGCATCGAGAAAATTGAGAGTCTCGTGGCTGGCTGTGGCATCGATCATACGATCGATATTAGGCAAAGGAAAAGAATCCTTAGGGCATGCTTTATTCAGGTCTTTATAATCTACACTCATTCTAAGTTTGCTTCCCATCTTAGGGACTACCACCACATTTGCTAGCCATTCGTGGTACTTTACTTCTCAAATGGATCCTATTTTGAGAAGTCTGGCTACCTCGTCCTTGATGAAGGCATGTTTGACCTCAGACTGGGGCCTTCTTTTTTGCTTCACCGAATGGAATTTCAGATCCAAGCTTAGTCTATAAATGGTGATTTCTAGTGGGATCCCTGTCATGTCAAGATGAGACCAAGCAAAATGGTCCATGTTAGCTATAAGAAATTGAATAAGCTTTTTCTTGACCTCGGGACTGAACCCCGTGCCCAGGTATACTTTTCGATCAGGCAGATGTTCGATTAGTGTGATTTGCTCCAGTTCTTTGACCGTCAATTTGGTAGCGTCGGAATCATCGAGGAACACGAAGGATCGAGGGATCCCATAATCATCATCTTCGTCAGTCTTCTGCTTCTCTAGTTGGGTCGAGGCTGATGTTTGTGATTGCTATTTGGTATCCCATTTTTCCTTCAAATTTGATCCCTTTGTCGATGAGAGTGATGATATCAGAGTCACTTTATCGATGGCAAATATTTCCATTGCGGCTGGTTGCTCCCCGTAGATTGTTTTGATTCCCTCTGTTGTTGGAAATTTTAGAACCCGGTGAAGGGTCGAGGGGACTGCTCTCATGTTGTGGATCCACGGCCTCCCGAACAAGGCGTTATACCAAATGTCGCCCTCGATCACGTGGAACTTTATTTCTGGGACGGTCCCAGCCATGTTTACTGGCAGAATTATCTCGCCCTTAGTAGTTTCACATTCCATGTTGAATCTGTTTAGTACTAGGGTTACAAGCACGACCAAGTCCTGTAGATCGAGTTGCTATACGACCCTCGATCGAATGATGTTGGCCAAACTACCTGGATCAATTAATACACACATAACTTGAGTTCTATTCATAAGTACAGATATTACCAGTGCGTCATTATAGGGATGCATGATTCCTTCTGCGTCTTTGTTATTAAAGTACAAGGTTCCTTTTAATATGTAATCCTCAGCTCGAGATCGCTTCTCTCTTACAATCGACATCTTAGTGCATTTAAGCACTGGCCCCTAGGGGACATCGATCCCTGCAATGATCATGTGGATAATGTGTTATGTCTCTTCTTGTTCGTTTTGTCTATTGAACTCTCTATTTTTGAAATGATTCTTGGCCCGGTCACATAAAAACTCTCGAAGGTGCCCTTCATTGAATAACCGGGCTACCTCTTCTCTCAACTGCCTACAATCTTCCGTTCTGTTAACATGGGTGCCATGTACTTGCATATTTGATTGGGATTTCTCTGGACTGGATCGGTCTGCAGAGGTCGAGGCCATTTAGTATCTTTTATGCATCTGATAGCCGATACGATGGCACATGCATCAATGTTGAAGTTATACTATGGCAATCGTGGTGCTTCCTTAGGTCTGGTATGCCTGTCGAAACCATTCATGTTCATCAGCTCTCGAGACCCTTGGCCTCAATCACTTCTCCTTTCACCTCATACGCAGTTGCGCCCTGGTTCGCTACCCCTACGATCTCCATTATACGGCCGGTATTTGTCCCTGTTCGACCTCGGTTCCCGGTCGATGTACCTTTTAATAACATACCCAGAAGGGGGCCCCAACTGGTCATCTTCGACTCTAATCTTTGATTGATATCGATTATGTACAACGACCCGGGTAACAGCCAGGTACTCAATCAAGTTCTGCTTCAACTGTTGTGAAGACATTGAGCTTTGTTCGTTTAGTCCTTAGATGAAAGCTTGAACGGCCCAATCGTCCATGACCGGTGGTAGATCCATTCGTTCCATTTGGAAACGAGATACAAACTCTCTTAGCATCTCGTTATCTTTTTGCCTTACCTTGAAAAGGTCCGACTTCCTGGTCTTGACCTTTATAGCTCTGTCGTGTGCTTTTACAAAAGAATCTGCAAGCATGGGAAAAGAATCGATAAAGTTACGTGGTAAATTATGATACCATATCATTGCTCCCAGTCACACCTCCTTTTATACCCCCCAAATAATATGTGTTATGGATTGTTGTGGGTTAAAGAGTTTTTCCAATTAAAGTGATATTTTTGAAGTAGGAATTATTTTATTATTCAGAGTCGCCACTTGGAATTTGATTTTTGGGTGTTCCAAGTCACCATTTATTTGAATCCCTATTCAAAGGAAGATTTGACTCTTTTATTACTGGTCTGCGAAAATAAAGTCCGGGTAAGGAATTCTATTAACCGGGAAGAAGGTGTAAGGCATTCCCCGAGTCCCGTGGTTCTAGCACGGTCGCTTTATTGACTTAAACTTGGCTTAATTATATAATTTATTACATGTTTAAAAACCTATAGTGCATTTAATCGTTTACCGCTTTTAATTAATTAACCGCTTTTAGTGTTTATGGAATTTATTTGAATGAGTCGCAATGTCGCGCACTCGTTATTTTTGTACATATTGTGAATCGCGTCAGGTGAAACGCACCCGTAATTTACAACATGTTTATTATTTTTTTTATTATTATTTGAAGTTATGATCGGGTCACATGAAATGTACACCCGAATTGGGGTTACATATCATGACTATGCCACGGGAACCGTATCTATAGTCACGATGATTTATTTAATCTCACATTACTAGTAATAAAGTAGATAATGACCTTGTTTACATATTTAACAACGATTATAGCTACAACTATTTAATCATTTCAGTAATGAAACAATTCATCAATTTTTCTAAAGCAATACATAAAACGTTTTCAGCTTTTCATTTAATCACTTTGTTTAATAACCAAAATTCATGCTTCAAGTAATTTCTAATTAACAAACCCAACTATTTCCTTACTGGGCCAAATCCCCTTTTAGTATATTACCTATTTAAAAGAACTGAAAACTAAAATTTTTTATTCTAATTAAACTCAAAACTTAAATTCTGTCCAAATTTATTCACAATGAGGCATCATGAATTCATCAAGAATGCATTAACATAACCCAAACAAAACACATGGAAAAGATTCATGAACAAACAAAAGTTTTAGGAAAGGTAAGAATGAACCTTTATACTCAGCAAATAAACTTCTTCAATACGCAAAGCTTCCAACGTAATCAAAATATATGAATCCCAAAGATTACAACCCAGATAAAGAACTCGAACAAGACCTGTGGCAGGAGCACTCGAACGGCGACCTCCATGATTTTGATAAATGAAAGGAAACTACGTTCCGTTTGGGTATTTTCAGACTGTTTCATGGAGGCTTCAAGCAGGTTTCATGGCTGCGTACGGAGATCGATTTTTGGAGCTCCGTTCATGGTTGTTTTTTGGCAAAGTTTGGGGCAGGTTTCATGGCAGTTTTCAGCATTTTTTGGGCTGGCTTTTGCTGCTTTTTGAACTGATTTTGTCCCTTCTAAATAGCTGATTTTGCAGCAGCTATGGTGTTTTAGTGGGATGGTTTATGGACTGGTTTTAAGAGCTGGTTTGGAGGTATTTTTGGGGTTACTTTCAGCTGATTTTTCATGCTGATTTGGCGTGATTTTGGGGCAAGTTCAGGATGGTTTTAAGGGCTGATTCATGAAGGAGTTTAGAGGGGGTTATGCTGTGGCATTTTGGGTTGTTCGGAAATGTTTAGGGGGTGGTTTGAGGGCAGTTTTTGGAGCTGTTTAAAGCTGGGTTTTAGGGGGGAGTTTTAGGATGGTTTTATGCTGATTTGTTTGGGTGAAGAATATGAGCTTTGTATAGCTATCAAAATGGCTGAAGGTGCTGGAGTTGTGGCTGATTTTGGGTATGGGGTTTGTGAGTGGGGGACAAGCATGGGGAATAAGGGAAAGTGGAGTGGGGACAAAGTGTGGGGAGATGTGAGCGGGAAAGATGGAGTGAAAAGTGAGGCATTGATAAGATGAGTGGGAAAAACAATTCAAGCATGGTCAAAAATTAGGTGCTCACAGCATGCCCCTCTTTGCTTGAAAACATAAAGAGTTTTTAGGCAAAGAAAAGATGAGCGATATGACTAATTTTTTGCCATACCATTATTCAAAAGGGAAGAAAATAAAAGATAGGGTACAACCGAGTCCTGGTTTAGACAACATACATATCCCGGGTTGTAGGGGAATCAGGTCACGTGTAGTTTAAGGAAAGTAATAAAATGATGAGTTGGAGAGTCGAGTGAGGTTCTGTCAAGGCTCTGTGGTCCTGCTATTACATCAAAATCGAAAGAAACTAAACAAGCCTATCAATTCTGAGTTACAATATTCTTATCTATAAGTCTTTTGAAGCTTGATCATGAGTCTTGACTGGTTGTTCATGCAGGCTCTGATCTTAACCTTGATGTTTGCTAGCTGTAGGTGCTAGTTCATTCTTCTACGGCTTCTTCTGAGCAAAACGGGAAATGTAAAGCTCGTAACTTCAGTCATGTCTTGAGCAATCCATATCCTTTCCATTTGCTTCTACATTTGGATTCACTTCTTTTCCTTTTCTTTTCCTTATTCTGAATTGAGAAATCTTCTTTTGGTCATCTCGAACCATGTGCCTCAAGGTAAAACCTGCTCAGACACCAAAACAAACAAACAAACAAAATTTTCTGCCCCAGTTTTCACTAGGAAAATTTCGTGAGTTATTGTAACAAAATTCTAAACTACTTCTTTACTGAAAGCAATAAAAGAACGGGAATGGTGTACCCTGAAAAGGTCATGATGATTTTTTTTATTGTCCCAAAAGAATGTCTCAACTAAGGATTGGTGTACCTTATATTGGGAAAATGTGGTCAGGGAATGGGATACCCTATATTGGAAATGATATCATGGAGTGGTGTATCCTGCATTTAAGATCAAATCAACTAGGGAGTAGTATACCCTATATTAGAGAACACAGCTAGGGATCGGTGTACCCTATACTGGTAAGGAGATCAGGGATTGGTGTACCCTATACTGGTAAGGAGATCAGGGATTGGTGTACCCTATACTGGTAAGGAAATGTAACCAGGGGTTGGTGCCCTGTATTACTAAAAAAGAAATGTAACAAGGGGTTGGCGCCCTATATTACTGAAAAAGAAATGTAACAAGGAGTTGGCGCCCTATATTACTGAAAAAGAAATGTAACCAGGGGTTAGCGCTCTGTATTAATGAAAAGGAAAATGTAACCAGGGGTTGGCGCCCTGTATTACTGAAAAGGAAATGTAACCAGGGGTTGATACACTATATTACTAAAAAGGAAATGTAACCAGGTGTTGTCACTCTGTATTACTGAAAAGAAAATGTTACCATGGGTTGGCGCCCTATATTACTAAAAAGGAAATGTAACCAGGGGTTAGCACCATGTATTACTGAAAAGGAAATGTAACCAGGGGTTAGCACCATGTATTACTGAAAAGGAAATGTAACCAGGGGTTGGCGCTCTGTATTACTAAAAATATGCTGAATCTCCTGGGAGAAAATGTTCTACGTGGGTTAAACTACGAAAAGCAAACCTGGGCGAAGAGTACTTCGACTCGGAAATATGAGCTGGATCCCCTTGGCCAAAAGGTTCTACCTGGGTTAAGCTACGTAAAAACAACCTAGGCGAAGAGTACTTCTACCCAGAAATATGAGCTAGATCCCCATAGCAGAAAAGGTTCTACCTAGGTTAAGCTACGTAAAACAACCTGAGCGAAGAGTACTTCTATCCGAAAACTATGAGCTGGATCCCCCTAGGCGAAAAGATTCTATCTGGGTTAAGCTACGTAAAATAACCTGAGCGAAGAGTACTTCTACCCGGAAACTATGAGCTGGACCCCCCTAGGCGAAAAGGTTCTACCTGGGTTAAGCTACATAAAACAACCTGAGCGAAGAGTACTTCTACCCGGAAACTATGAGCTGGACCCCCCTAGGCGAAAAGGTTCTACCTGGGTTAAGCTACATAAAACAACCTGAGCGAAGAGTACTTCTACCCGGAAACTATGAGCTGGACCCCCCTAGGCGAAAAGGTTCTACCTGGGTTAAGCTACATAAAACAACCTGAGCGAAGAGTACTTCTACCCGGAAACTATGAGCTGGACCCCCCTAGGCGAAAAGGTTCTACCTGGGTTAAGCTACATAAAACAACCTGAGCGAAGAGTACTTCTACCCAAAAACTATAAGTTGGATCCCCCTAGGCGAAAAAGTTCTACCTGGGTTAAGCTACAAAAATAAGCCTCGGCGAAGAGTACTTCTACCCTGAAACTATGAGCTGGATCCCCCTAGGCGAAAAGGTTCTACCTGAGTTAAGCTACGAAACACAGCCTGGGCGAAGAGTACTTCTACCCGGAACTATGAGTTGAATCCCCCTAGGTGAAAAGGTTCTACCTGGGTTAAGATATGAAAATAATCTGTAATAGTGATGCATGCTAAAAATAAAAGAAAATAGAGATTTTGCGAAACTCACCTTCGGTGACATTCGTTCTTTAGGAATCGCCATTCTGCACTGCTTTGTTCCTGCTTCAAAACAAAGAAACATTGTGAGTTTTAAAAAGTGGTGGTCGGTGTGTGGCCTTGATGTCTTTGGCAGCTTGGCTTTGTGCTTATCTTTCTTTTGATGATGATTTCAACCTACCACTAGATGTTTCCTGAATACCACTTGCATTTCTGGCCCCGGAGTGATGTTTCCAACTTTTACATGACGGTTGGTCGCATGGGACTTAACCTTTTCAACTTTATTTTGACTTTGTGGCATTTCACTTTCGACTTCTTTCCTCAACACTTTCAATTATAGAGCATTGGGGAACCTTTGGCTTTTCAATCTTTTCCAAAACGGTTAGCCACCTGGGACTTAACCTTTTCAACTTCATTTTGCTCTTGTAGGCACTTTCAGTTTGATTTCATCCTTACAAGAGTTTTTGATTTCGAAGCATCGATCGCCATGGCCGGTCGGGGTTAACTTGATGCCCCTGCCGAGTTTGTGTTCCTCTTGAATATTAGCTTGTATCAAATGAAAGCCCTGTAAATCAGTCTTGCTATCCCTTCTTTGCCTTAGTTTTGGAACAGAGTTAGACCGAAAGGGATTCAAAGAAAAACAAACAATGCAATGGACAATGAATTTAGACAAGAGGTATCCCTTTCGGGGGAAGGAAAGAAGGACTTATCTGGAGTATATCCAGACTTCAATGAACATGATATGCCTTTTAGACTGGATGCCTGATCTGTGTAAACCGTCCGATTCTTAGAAATTCATCACAACTTTTGCCTCAAAACCGAGAAACCTTGCCCAGGACTATCAATACCAATGGTTGTGAAGATCCTCTTTTCGATCAGTAGTGCCATTTGCGGGTTTTCACCAGCTAATCTCTCTCATTTCTCCTCACCATCACCTTATAGTGCCCTTTGTGGGTTTTCACTAACAAGACTCTCTCATTTTCATTTTCTCTGCTCATTATCGCCCTATGGTGCCCGTGAGGGTTTTCACCAGTAAGACTCTTATATTTTATTTCTCTCATTTTGGTGGCATCTGATCCAAGTGACTGTATCCTTCAATTCTTGAGCATTCTCGTTGATTGATCAGAAGGACTTGAAAAGGATTTGGGTAAAATGGATTTGGATTGAATTACAACTTTGGAACCTCGCAGGCGAGACCATCACCGAACCATTATAACATTTTCCCCAGTTTCAACTTTTGGGGGAATGTGAATTTTTGTTTTGGTGTGACTGAACCCTAGAGAGAGGCTGCCTACGTATCCTTTCAGAATCAAGTCGAACGTAGTTCAAGGACATGAACTATTTTGATTTTCTTTTGTTTTTCTGTTTCTTTTTTTTTCTTTGTTTTGTTTTTCTTCTTTTTTTTCCTTCTTTGTTTTGTTTTTCTTTTTTTATTTTAAATAACATCTTCAGGTTCCAAAGAGGGTAATCAAAGAAAGGTAACTAGCTCAAAAGCATTGATAATGTTAGGATAGCGAGAATGAAAGCCTTCATTATCCCAATCAGAGAACATTAATGCTACATAGAGGGTCAAACATAGTACCTTTTGACTACATTCGCGTTGACGGTTTTTTCAGGGACATTTCCTTCATTGCTTCCCAGGTACAACGCTCTCTTTTACAGTACTCTATTTACAATATATGTACCTTCCCAATTTGGAGTCAATTTTCCTTTAGCTTCTTCATGAGGTGGGAGGATATGTATCAGAATGAGTTGTCCTATTTCAAATTTCCTAGGCCGCACTTTCTTGTTGTAGATAAGGGCTAGTTTTTCTTGGTACAACTTCCCGTGGAAAACTGCGACTAATCATTTTTCATCAATCAGTATCAATTGTTCCAAATCGGCTCATGACCCAATCTTTATCATAAATTGCGGCTTCAACAATGATCTGTGAAGAGGAGGAATTTCAACTTCTTTCGATTTCATTCGGACTTGGCTTAGGCCTACTGTTCTAATTCTTTTTTATTTTCTCACTAGCTTTATCTCCAACACATTTTGTTTCTTGACTCATTATTTCAAGGTCTGACAGCGTTTTAGGATCTGGGCATGAAGTCCGCAAGCATGTCATGTCATTAAAATCTACATTAAAAGAACTGAAAAGAAAATAAGAAAGGTGACAAGATTAAGAAAAGAGACATTCCTGGACAATTAAATATTTATTTTATTTTATTTTATTTTATTTTTAAATTTTTAAAGATAGAAGGGTTTACATCAAAAAGAAAGGAATGAAGTAAAACATCCGGATTACAACCTGAAATAATCCGGACACAGAAAAAATAGAAAGACCGGCTACCGAGACTCCCATCTGACAAAGAACTTTCAGTTTTGGCGCCCCTTTTTAGGTTTTTCTTCTATCTCGGCAATGGCTGCTATGGCTTTCAGTGGGGATCAAATGCCTCATCTTCACAAATCATTCCGACTACTGGCCCAGTGTTGTGAGCAGGCAAGGGATTGTTTGTCACATCATGAGCCTCCTCGTCCTGAAGAACTATAACCTTGACCTCGATGAGGTCTTCCACTGCTCTTTTGAGAGTCCAACAATCTTCAGTATCATGTCCCACTGCTCCAGAGTGGTATTCACATCTAGCATCAGCTCGGTGCGAAAGGGACTAAAGGTTTGGCCAGTTCGGGGCCACTGGCTGCAGCAGAGCTAACCCGATTAGCTTTTGAAACAAACTTGAATATGACCAATAGGTGTGAACTGATTCCTTCTGAAAGGCACTCTGGGGTGAGGAATATTTTGTTGGGGATTATAAGGAGCTTGGTATGGATGGGCATTTCTGGGAGGTGGAGCTCAGTTTTGTGGATAATGTTATAGCCATGGGTAAGGTTGTACGTTCATCACCGC
Organism: Nicotiana otophora; assembly: GCA_000715115.1. NCBI lineage: Eukaryota > Viridiplantae > Streptophyta > Magnoliopsida > Solanales > Solanaceae > Nicotiana > Nicotiana otophora. The sequence goes on from AWOL01S0017102.1 coordinate 93,232, forward strand.
ATAGTGAGGCGGTGCCACGACATATGTAGCATCATGATGAGGGTAATAATGTTGCAGGATTCTTGGCGGCACATATGATTGGTTGAATGACCTGCGGGGCCCCCTCAAGCTTGAAGCCATTGTGGCTACCTCTTCTCTCCTGTTTCTGTTTATCAAACCCTCTAAACCATTCTGAACGGCCTGCGATGTGGCCTTAAAGGCATCATGACTCAAGATTCAACCCATTTTTAAACCATTTTCGACTATCTCCCCAATTTTGATAGCCTCGGCGAACGGATTACCCATAGCGAATATCATGTTCTGGAAGTAATCCGCCTCTTGGGCCTATAAGAAGACCATAACCATTTCTGCTTCGTCCATTGGAGGCTTTACCCTGGCGGTTTTCTCGCGCCATTTGACTGCATATTCACGGAAACTTTCCGTTGTTTTCTTTGTCAAACTGGACACAATGTTCTCTTTTTGGATTTTTCACTGTTTGCTTTTTTGCGCTCTTTGTTTTTCTTTATTATTTTAGTCACTCTTTTCTTTCTTTCTTTTTTTTCACTCAATTTTTTTGTTTCTCCCTCAAATTGTTTTCTTTCAGTTTATTTAGTGGCAATGGTCGAATCCTATGGGGATTGCCTACGTATCATGACGCCGTATGAATCAGATCATTACTTAGTTCAGGAAGATCGGGAATAGACTTACCCATTTTTTTTTTCTTTTTTTATTTTTATAAAGACCTTTAAATATATATTTTTTTGAGTTTTTAATTCTATATTTTTATGGAATTTGGAATTTCTTTTTAAAAAAAAACATTCTAAAGAAGAAAGAAAATATTTTGGATTTTAATCTGATTTTTTTTCCGAATGAAAGACTTCGGAAAAGAAGGAAATTATTTTTGGATTTAGTTTTTTTTTTTGGATTTTCTAAGGAAAGAATTCAAAAGAGGAAAATAAGGAAAAGGAAATTTCTTTTTTTATTATTATTTTATTTTGAAAATTGGGTCCGGAACCGATGAGCTTTGCCTACGTATCTCACATTCGGTGAGAATGAGACTCGCGTAGTTCGATAAAATCAAAAATAAAGTAAATAAACTAACTCTTTTATTTTTACTCATATACAGATAATCCCATAAAAGTTCCTAACAAGGAAAATATTTTGAATTTATTTTTTGGAATCTTCGAAAGAAAAAGAAAGAAACTATTTTGTATTTTCATTGTTTTTTTAAAAAGACAGAAAATATTTTTGGATTTTGATTTATTTTTTTTTTAATTTTGGGAGAAAGACTTTTTTTTTAAAGGAAGAAAATATTTTGGATTTTTGGATTTGACTTCTCAAAGAAAGACTTATAAAGAAGAAATTAAAAAAATATATATATATTTTTGGATTTTTTGAAAATTGGGGCCGGGACCGATGAGGTTTGCCTACGTATCTCACATCTGGTGAGAAACGGCCCGCGTAGTTCGGTCAAACCAAATAGTTTTGTCTTTTGATTTTTATGAAAATTAATCTTTACACCTCACGCTAGACTATTGCAAAATCTTAGTAAAAAAAGGATTATGTGTACTAAACTAGAAGAATAAGTTTCTTTTTTTTAAATAATTCTGCTCAACTAATTTTCTAAAGCCAGTCAACTATGCAAGTAATCCTTCCAAATGATGTAACAAGTAGCACATAAATGAACATGATGGTCTCAAAGAGGATACCTGTCTTATACTGTCACGACCCAAAATCTCACCCGTCGTGATGACGCCTATCTCAATACTAGGCAAGCCGAAAATCTCAATAAACCACAATTTCTCTCAAGATTGAAAATATAATATTTAAATACAATTCAAACACTCCCCAAAACCTAGTATCACTGAGTACATGAGCATCTAATATGAATACAAGTCTGGAAAATATAGTCTATAATAATCTGAGACCAAATACAGTGAACAAATAGATAGAGAAGGGGAGACAAGGTCTGCGGAATACGACAGCTACCTCAAAATCTCCTGAAATTCAACCGCGCGAAAGGATCAACACCCGCTATATTCGGGAACACCTGGATCTGCACACGAAGTGTAGGGTGTAGCATGAGTACAACCAACTCAGCAAGTAACAATAATAAATAAGAAACTGAAGATAATAACGAGCTATACAGTTATGGTTCACTTCCAGTAATTCCAGCAAAGAATAGACATGCTATCAAATCTGGCAGTTTAATGTCAAATCAATTTTTATACAGTTCCTGTTCATGTAATCCGTATATCAACAATCTTTCAAAGATTTCACAATAATGACATATAGTAATTAAGTGCAACAACAAATGAAAATCAAGTACAACCTCTTAGGACAACAATCACTCTCTAGGCTCCTAGCCCTCATCACTCCCTGGGCTCCTAGCCCTCATCACTCACTCTTAATGGGTACCCGCACTCACTGGGGGTGTACAGACTCATGAGGGGCTCCTAAAGCCCAAGCGCTATAAGCACGGACAACTTACGTGCTGCACGGACAACTCACGTGCCATAATATAAGTATCTGGATCCGCACGGCCAACTCACGTGCAATAATAATATAAGGATCCGCACGGCCAACTCACGTGCAATAATAAGCCAATAAGGCCTGCTGCAGGCGGGCAGCCCCAATCCATAAAATATTCTCACAATCATGCCCTCGGCCTCCCTTAGTCATAAATCTATCCAGTCTCTCGGGCTCTCAATAATCATGAAATCAGCCCAAACAACAATGATATGATGTATCAATAATAATAACAGAGACTGAGATAAAATGTGCAAGTAAAAACTGAGACTGAGTAAATATAGCATTTAACAGGCGATTCAACAAGTACACGACCTCTGTGGGTCCTAACAGTACTATCACATAGCCTAAGCATGATTGCTAACATGATTTATAGTCAAATGTTTATCAACACATAGAGGGCATATTGCTAACAACAAATTATTCAACTTTACAGTTTTTTAGGACGGACCAAGTCACAATCCCCTCGGTGCACGCCCACACACTCATCACCTAGCATGTGCGTCACCTCCAAAATAATCACATGATACCAAAATCGGGGGTTTAATACCCTCAGGACCAGATTTAAAATTGTTACTTACCTCAAACCGTGTAATTCTTTATTCCGTTATGCCCTTTCTACGAGAATTAGTCTCCGAAAGTCTCGTATCTAGCCACAATTAATTCGATTCAGTCAATACAAATTATTGTAATTAATTCCATAAGGAAATACTAACTTTCCTAATAAAATTCGAAATTAACTCAAAAATCACCCGTAGGGCCCACGTCTCGGAACCCGACAAAAGTTACAGAATATGAACGCCCATCCAACCATGAATCCAACCATATAAATTTCACCAAAATCCGAAATCAACTCGACCCTCAAATCTTCAATTAAAATCTATGAAGATTTCTACTATTTTCAACCCAATCCTTACTCATTTAAACTTAACAATCTTTCCACAACCTTATTAGTATGTATACATGATACTCTACACCCAAGAATCATACTATTAATCACTCATCTTTACTCCAAACCCGAAATTGAAGGATTAAGGAAAGACATTCTTACCTCTTTGAAGCCCTAGCAAGATCCTTGTGAAATCTTCAAACCTTGAACAAGAATTGATGGATAAATGACTAAGTTTTCACTTTCTCTCTCTAAATTGCTCTCACCTCTCTCTAGAATACCAGATTTTAGCTCAAAAATGAGCTTCAAGGGCTATAAATCGAAGTTGGGTCGGGTCAAAAATTAGAAAGAATGGAAGCTCCGACGCAGTTATGCGATCGCATAACAGGTATGCGGTCCGCATATCCGCCGCATAATTTGGCCTCCAAAGCTGGGCGTTACTGACCCGATCTGCGATCATTATGCGGTCCGCATACTTATTCTGCGATCGCATAATGCACCGCAAAATAGGTCTGCAGTCGCATAGTGCACCGCAAATGTTTCTCAAATCTTGCCCCTGTACTGATCCACTTTGCGACCATTATGCGGTCCGCAGAGTGATTTTGCGACCGCATAGTGGTCGCGGAAATGACCTTTTTCCGACAAAATTTTCCTTTACACATCGGTGCATTGTTCAACCCAAAATCTTTGTACTAATTGATCTACCTTGGCACCACCAAATCTTAATTTCTTTAGCAAAATTTCTCTGGAGTTGTTACACATAAGTTAACATCCGGTCAACCTTTTCAACTTAAATTCTAAACCTTGGAACTAAGGCTCCAAATCATTTCAAAACCACACCGAACCCAAACTAATTACCCCGGCAAGCTAAATAACAACTGTAATTCACAATTTGAGCAGTAAATGGGGGAACGGGATTGCAATAGTCAAAACGACCGGCCGGGTCGTTACATATACGGACCCGATCCTTGTGTCGATCTTCGCTAAGTCAAATGCAAGTGATGCAAATAAAGTGAACCTACTAGGGATATCCGGCATGAGATTTGTTCTTCTAGGTTTAAATCCTATTGGAGAAAGTATCTAGACTGGCTTACTCAAGCGGACAACTTGAGCCGAGGAGGGTCAGCGTACCGGTAGCATTACTTTCCGGCTTAGCTGGTGGTGCTCCCCGTCTAAAACATGTGTGACTAAAAATTCTTCACCGGGTGACAAGCACCTCGACTATCTCAAAGAAAGCGGGCTATGTCAAGCAAATGCCCAATTTTTCTTTTCAAGAAAACTCAGAGGGGGTGCGTGAGAAGACAATGTATATGTACAATTCAACAATATCAAAGCGGTAAAAGCGAACAAATAGCACATTAGGCCCAAATAAATGACAGTATATACAAAAATTAATAAAGCCAAATAAAGTCAATGTACAAGCTTGAATTCTTGAGAATCCCTAGCAGAGTTGCCATAGCTGTCACTCCTTCTTTTATTCCCCCCAAATAATATGGGTTATGGATGGTTGTGGGTTAAAAAGTTTTTTCAATTAAAGTGATATTTTTTAAGTAGGAATTATTTTATTATTCAGAGTCGCCACTTGGAATTTGATTTTCGGGTGTTCCAAGTCACCTTTTATTTGAATCCCTATTTAAAGGAAGATTTGACTCTTTTATTATTGGTCTGCGAAAACAAAGTCCGGATAAGGAATTCTGTTGACCAGGCAGAAGGTGTAAGGCATTCCCCGAGTCTCGTGGTTCTAGCACGGTCGCTTTATTGACTTAAACTTGGGCGTAATTATATGATTTATTACATGTTTAAAAACCTATAGTGCATTTAATCGTTTACCGCTTTTAATTAATTAATCGCTTTTAAGTTTTATGGAATTTATTTAAACGAGTCGCGATGTTGCGCACTCGTTATTTTTGTACATATTGTGAATCGCGTCACGTGAAACGCACCCGCGATTTACAACATGTTTATTATTTTTTATTATTATTATTTGAAGTTATGATCGAGTCACATGAAATGCACACCCGAATTGAGGTTACATATCATGACTATGTCATGGGAACCGTACCCATAGTCACGATAATTTATTTAATCTCACATTACTAGTAATAAAGTAGATAACGACCCTGTTTACATATTTAACAATGATTATAGCTACAATTATTTAATCATTTCAGTAATGAAACAATTAAAAAATTTCTTTAAAGCAATACATAAAAGGTCTGCAGCTTTTCATTTAATCACTTTGTTTCATAACCAAAATTCATGCTTCAAGTAATTGCTAATTAACAAACCCAACTATTTCCTTACTGGGCCAAATCCCCTTTTAGTATATTACCTATTTAAAATAACTAAAAATTAAAACTTTTTATTCTAATTAAATTCAAAACTTAAATGTTGTCCAAATTCATTCACAATGAGGCATCATGAATTTATCAAAAATGCATTAACATAACCCAAACAGAACACATGGAAAAGATTCATGAACAAACAAAAGTTTTCGAAAAGGTAAGAATGAACCTTTATACTCAGCAAATAAACTTCTTCAATAGATCAAAACGCAAAGCTTCCAACGTAATCAAAATATATGAATCCCAGAGATTACAACCCGGATAAAAAACTCGAACAAGACCCGCGGCAGGAGCACTCAAACGGCGACCTCCACGATTTTGATAAAAGAAAGGAAACTGGGTTCTGTTCGGGTGATTTTCGAACGGTTTCATGGAGCCTTCAAGCAGGTTTCATGGCTGCGTACGGAGATCGATTTTTGGAGCTCGGTTCATGGTTGTTTTTTGGCAATGTTTGGGGCACGTTTCAGCGTTTTGTGGGCTGGAGTTTGCTGCTTTTTGGACTAATTTCGTGGCTTCTAGATAGCTGATTTTGAAGCAGGAATGGTGTTTTATTGGGATGGTTTATGGACTGGTTTTGAGAGCTGGTTTGGAGGTATTTTTGGGGTTACTTTCAGCTGATTTTTCATGCTGATGTTGGCATGATGTTGGGGCAAGTTCAGGATGGTTTTCAGGGTTGATTCATGATGAGGTTTAAAGGAGTTACGTTGTGGCATTTTGGGTTGTTTGGAAATATTTTGGGGGTGATTTGTCACGACCCAAAATTCCCACCTTCGGACCGTGATAGCGCCTAACATTTCACTTGCTAGGCAAGCAAACGTTAGAATAATATTAACTAATTTTTTTAAATAATTTTTAAATTATTAATAATCAAAAAAATAAATACGAAAGCAAAGTTTGAAATATAGTGAATAATCCATAAAAATAACGGTGTCTAAATACCATCCCAGAATTAGTGTCACAAGTACACGAACTTCTAGAATAATATAAATAAAGGTCTGAATAAAATAAAGCTATCTGGAAATAAACACACAGCTAAAGTAAAATAGACGGGAACTTCAGAACTGCGGACGCCATGCAGTTATACCTCAAGTCTCCTCCGAGTAGCTGAAATCCGAGCAAGTCTATGGCACGCCGCTGGGACCAACTCTGAAATCTGCACAAGAAGTGCAGAGTGTAGTATCAGTACAACCGACCCCATGTACTGGTAAGTGATGAGCCTGACCTCAACGAAGTAGTGACGAGGCTAAGGCGGTTCACTTACATTAACATGTATGTAATATTAGTAACAACAACAATAATAGAAATAAATGAGATAACTCATTTATAATGATTGGAGCCAACTCAGTAGTTATAACCAATTATCATTTCCATCAATTCTGTTACAGCGTGCAACCCACTCTCACAATATATTCACATTCA
>AWOL01S0017102.1:101847-120105 GCA_000715115.1 Nicotiana otophora
AAGTCTGTTGCGGCGTGCAACCCGATCCTCCAATATGGACTTTTAATAAATCTATTGCGGCGTGCAACCCGATCCTCCAATATATTCATTATAATCAATCTTGTTGCGGCGTGCAACCCGCTTCTCCAACATATTCATTTACCAATTCATATAGAAGATTTTCTCCAATAAATGCAACAATTAATATAAAAGTATAAGACAACAAGCATACAATAATTATGATTTAATTATGAAACAAACAAAGGCAAATAGCAAATTATTATAGAAACCAGAGGGAAAATATGCAGTTTAATGTTTAATATGCTAAATGTCAAATAACAATTAAGGCACATAATTTAAATAGTATGTAACAATCAATGCAGGAATTCAAAAATTAATATTAGACAAAGAATAGGAGAGAAATAATTATTATAATAATTAATTCATGATTTAAAATAATTTATGATTTTTCAAGTAAGCGGGCAAGCAATTAATTTGACGACGTATAGACACTCGTCATCTCGCCTATACGTCTTTCACATGCAATTCACATAACAATTAATTTAAGGGTTCTATTCCCTCAAGTCAAGGTTAACCACGACACTTACCTCGCTTTGCAAATTCTAATCAATTACTCAACCACATCTTTTCCTTTTAAATTTGTCTCTGAAAGCTTCAAATCTATTCGCAAACAATTCAATATACTCAATACGAATCATAGGAATTAATTCCATATGAATTTATAAACTTTTTGGATAAAAATCTGAAATTCATTTAAATATTCAACAGTGCGACCCATGTCTCAAATGTCGGAAACACTTACTAAATCCGAACACCCATTTCGAGACGAGTCCAACCATACACAAAATTTCCAATTCCGATGTCAAATGGACCTTCAAATCTAAATTTTTTATTTTTTGAAAGTTTTACAAAAATTCCAATTTCTTTCGTCTAAATTCAAAATAAATGATGGATATAGACTTAGATTTATGAAATACAATCACTATACGATAAAGAACACTTACTCAGTTCGAAATCATGAAAAACTTCTTAGAAATCGCCCCTAAACCGAGTTATAATTGAGGGTTTGGGAAAAATGGGAAACAATTCCCGTTTGGGTTCTGTTTTAAGTCAGAGGCGTCAGGCCTTCTTCGCGTTCGCGAAGGGCCTGTCGCGTTAGCGATAAATAGCAGCCCGTGGCCTTCGCGTTCGCGAAGGCTTTTTCCCCTAGCCTTCGCGTTCGCGTAGAAGGACAACTGACCCCTCCCCCAGGCCTCTAAAGTTTCGTGTTCGCATTGAGCTGGTCATGTTCGCGAAGGGTAAAGTCCCCATAGCTTCGCGTTCGCGAAGAAGGAAAAGTCAGCCAGCTTATTTTGCTCTTCGCGTTCGCGAGAGTACATTCCCGAACACGATCAAGGAAATACTAGAAGCCTGAAGTTGTAGAAAAACTAGATTTTCTAAGTTCAAATCATCCCGTATCCTATCCAAAACTCACCCGAGCCCTCGGGGCTCCAAACCAAACATGCACACAAGTCTTAAAATATTATACGAACTTGCTCGCGCGATCAAATCGTCAAAATAACACCTAGAACTACGAATCGGACACCAATTCAAAGGAAATTTTCAAGAAAACTTTAAATCTTATATTTGTACAACCTGGCGTCTGAATCACATCAAATCAACTCCGATTCTCACCAAATTGGGCAGACAAGTCATAAATATTATAGTGGACCTATACCGGTCTCCGGAACCAAAATACGAACCTGGGGTCAATAAATCCAACTCCAATAATATCTTAAAAATCATTAAGCTTTCAAGCTTTTAATGTTTCATCCAAATTCCATATCTCGGGCTAAGAACCTCGGAATTTGATTTCGGACATATGCCTAAGTCCCAAATCACGATACAGACCTACCGGAATTGTCAAAACACTGATCTGGGTCTGTTTGCTCAAAATATTGACCAAAGTTAACTCAATTGAGTTTTAAAACTCTATTTCATATTTTAATCCATTTTTCACATAAAATCTTTGTAAAATATTGTACGGACTGCGCACGCAAGTTGAGAAATTATACATGGTGCTTATTTTGAGGTCTTAGAATACAAAATTACTTATTAAATTTAAAGATGACATTTTGGGTCATCACATGGTTTGAGGGCAGTGTTTGGAGCTGTTTAAAGCTGGGTTTTGGGGGGGGGGGATTTTTAGGATGGTTTAATGCTGATGTTTTTGGGTGAAGAATATGAGTTTTGTATAGCTATCAAAATGGCAGCAGGTGCTGGAGTTGTAGCTGATTTTGGGTATGGGGTTTGTGAGTGGGGGACAAGCACGGGGAATAAGGGAAAGTGGAGTGGGGACAAAGTGTAGGGAGATGTGAGCGGGAAAGATGGAGTGAGAAGTGAGGTATTGATAAGATGAGTGGGGGGAAAATTCAAACATGGTAAAAAATTAGGTGCTCACACTCCCTTTGACAGGGTTTTCCCGAATTTCTTTAATAATACAGATTCGATCTTATTGTCCTCTAGATCGTTCCCTTTAATGGAACATGTGTAAGAGGTGACATGTTCGTTGGGGTCGATCGTTCCATTATATTTAGGAATCTCAGTCATGCGAAACTTCTTGGGGATCGGTTTGGGATCTGCGCTCGGGGGGAAAGTCTTTTGTACGAACTTTTTGGAATCCAAACCCTTCAATATTTGTGGTTCCCCCGGGATCTGATCAACCCTGGAGTTATAAGTTTCTACTTTTTTTGTCGTTTACTTCAATCCTTTTTTCTCTACTGACTCTATCCGTTTTGTCAGTTTCTCGAGCATCTTTATAATTTCGGGGTTAGTCCCCGATTCTTATTCATTTGACCTTACTACAGCTAGCCCCGTTCTGTGGGTGACTTCTTGGGGTGGACCGAGCTCAGGCCTGCTCAGTGCCTGGGTTTGGCTCTGCAACTGAGCTATCGCTACCTGTTGAGCTTGTAACATTTTAAAAATCATATGCAGGCCGATCCTGTCTTCTCCAACATTTTGGGTATTTCGTACTGTAGATCGAGTTCCACCATGAATGTTGTTTTCGGGGTCGGAACGTTGGTTCGCTTCAATGGTCATATGCAATTTAACGTCAATTTGATCCGCTGCCCGAGTTCCAACGGGGTCAACGAGTGACCTCTCATCCCCGGGTGTCAGGTTGTTATTCTCACCTTGATGACCAGCTTCGTTGTCAATAGGTATGGCCATTAATTGAGAGTTTTTCATTTTAGCCTCAAATCAATGATACTTCCAAGAGTAAGTATAAAATAGTACGTTTTACAGAGATTCGTACCAAATAACCACTATTATTCTTAGCCCCACAGTGGGCGCCAAACTGTTTACCCGAAAAATGGATAGCAATTGAATTTATACGTAGTTCTAAGGATACATAGTATAACTTGGTACAAATTGAAAAAATAAGTAAATGTATATCGAAATTAACTGTAAAAGAAATGAATGCATACCTGTTTACCCGATAAACGGATAGCAATTGAATTTATATGTAGTTCTAAGGATACGTAGTATAACTTGGTACAAATTGGAAAAATAAGTAAATGTATATCAAAATTAACTGTAAAATAAATGAAGGCAAACCCAAATTGAATGGAGAGTGATTGATAAGAGAACAATATGAATCAATATCAAAGCCCAAAAAAGGATAGTATTTGCTTGATGTTCTGTAAATCTCAGTGAATCTGTCCCCTCTACAAATGATAACAACTCTTAATATAGTGGGGGAATCCCATTTTGGATATAATTAAAAATACATAGTGGGAATCCCATGATAGATTAATTAATTAGCTTTTTGTTGATTCAAGCCGTGATTTCTGCCGAAATTCTCCCTCTAATTGCGGCTATAACGACTTTTTTGTTTCTTGGCTCGATCTTGATCTTGGCCGATCTCGATCCTGATTGGTTTCTGGGGCTTGAGATCGATCTTGGCCGATCTCTATTTGTTTGACCTCGATGTCTCGAGCTCGATCTTGGCCGATCTCTATTTGTTCGACCTGGATGTCTCGAGCTCGATCTTCACCGATCTCGATCTAGATTGGTTTCTGGGGCTCGATCTCGACAACCAAACTTCGCATCATGGCTCGATATTACAATGACGAACCTTGGTCCATCATGTTCCAATCTCGAAGGGCAAACCCGATTTTGACCGTATAAATTTTGAAAACCATGAAACGGTACTAAGCTTGTGAGTTAAAAACAACACGACTCTAAATAACATAAAAGAAATTATAAAGCAAAGTAGGTTGCAATTCGAAAATTGTTTGGTTTGAACTCGAAGACAACTAAATGTTCAGAAAGTAAAGTTGATTAAAATTGATATGTAAGATGCACATTTTGATGCCACTCTAATAGGAAAACTGAATTAATCAAAAAAGTTGAACTACGTAAAATTCACATACTGATATAGTAAAATAGAACAGAGAACATAAATCAAATCACGAATAATACTTAACATGGACAACATCATAACCGTTAGGCTAGTTATTCCTCCATCTGTGCAAAAGCTTCGCAAATAGGCATTTCTAAAATATTTATAGGCATTTAGGTAGAACATTACATGCAGAATGAACAAAATTAAATTGCAACAATCACAACTCAACAAAAGACCTCCAGAGTTAAATAATTAATCAATCAATTTAGTAAACAAAATATAATAAGACAAATTCATCAACTTATATCGATGGCTTAATGGGTAGTTTGACGAATCACAACTGCTAGTAAAAGATATTTTTAAAATAAATTGTTTAAAATTAATATTATATATATATGTGTGCGCGCGCGCGCTCTCTCTTATAAAAGTAGATGCTTAGCTTATCTATAAAAAGAATGGAGAAGGAGAAAAAATTGCTATGTCGAGGAAGAGACAAACCCGAAAATAAAGAAGATAAAGAACACCAAATGTTAACGTGGAAAACCCTTCAAATCGAAGGCAAAAACCATGGGATCATAAAGATCCAAAAAGCTCCACTATAATAATAAGATGGTTACAAAGGTTCTCCAAATTGGCTACACAATAAGTGTCAAATACGGAGCAACAATAGCAATAACAAATCAATTGAATAAAGAGGAGAATCTACAAAAACGAAGTTGCTGTTCGAGGCTCAAAATCAGATGCTACGGGCGTCCAAATCTGATCTCCACTGTTCTAATCAAAGACCAAGATGTTTGAACACTCAGTCAAAATTTCAGCATGATCCAATGGTTAACGAATCAGAAACCGTGATTTGAAGTTGGCTGGTCGGAATTAAAATCTGCAGCAAAACGAATACTTTTCTTCTCTCTTCTCTCTTAATGAAAGTTCTCTCAAAAACCACTCTTATGTGCTTAAGTTTTTCAAAGGCTTGTACCAATGAGCATAGAATAATTCTCCAAGGTTGTCCTATTTATAGATAATGAGTGGTGCTTTCTCTTAAAGCAAAACCAACTGTAAATAAGAAAAAAAAACCGAATCCAATTCCAAATAGGAATGAAAACCAAAAGAGAATAGTATTAGGCCATTGGGCCTTTGGATGGACAACATGGGTATGTACCCAACAAACTTTCCCTCCAGCCAAGGGGCCAAATGTGTCTTCAAGTAGAGGAACTATTGACAGGCTTCATGCCTGCCAATTTTCTGCAAAATTCATGTTTATCTGCAACCACCGCCTTTGTCAGCATATCCTAAGGATTTTCATCAGTGTGTATCTTCTCAACATCTAAATCTAGACTTGCGGCTAAGCCTAGAACCACACGAATAGAAGACATCTTCACAACAGGGGAGAAAATTTCATCAAAGTCAACTCCCTTCTTCTGGCCAAAATCTTTAATAACTAACCTCGCCTTGTATCTAGGCGCAGAGGTATGGTTATCTTCCTTTATGCTCAATATCCATTTGTTAGATAAAGATCTCTTACCTTTTGGTAATTTCACTAACTCATATGTGCCATTCTCATGGAGTGACTTCATCTTATCTTCCATGGCTTCGATCTACTGATCTTTGTGAGTATTTTGCATGGCTTCATCATAATTCTTAGGTTCTCCCACTGTTAGTCAAAAGTACATACTCATCAGGAGGATAGCGCATGGATTTTTGTTTCTCCCTTGTAGATCTTCTAATAGAGATTTCAGGAGCATTCGAAGTAGTTACCTGAGCAGGAATTGGTTGCTGATCAACCACAACTTCATCAACTGGAGCATCTATAACATCTATACCATGATAATCATTTTGATCTTGATCACTATCTCCATTATTGTCTTGGGTTCCTTCGTGTGCAATAGGTGCCTTAGCAATAAAAACTGGATCAATATCAACTAAGCTCTCACTCTATGAATTTATCTTCTCAGCTTTGTCAATATCTTCAATAGTCTGGTCTTCAAAGAATATTGCATCGCGACTTCTAATAAGTTTACTGTCAACTGAATCGTAAAAGCGATATCCAAACTCATCTTGACCATAACTGATAAAGATGCACTGCTTAGTTTTCACATCCAGTTTCGATCTCTCATATTTAGGAACATGCACATAAGCTTTACACCCAAAAACTCTCAGGTGATCATGAAAAATATCTTTGGCAAACCAAACTTTGTCTGGGACATCACCATCCAAAGCAACAACAGGAGACAAATTGATAACATAGGCAATAGTGTTAAGTGCTTCCGCCCAAAATGTATTTGGAAGTTTAGCTTCTGAAAGCAAGCATCTAACTCTCTCAACTAGAGTTCTATTCATCCTCTCTGCGAAACCATTCAATTGAGGTATTTTTGGGCGGAGTTTTCTGATGACGAATTCCTTGTTTCTTGCAATAGTTATCAAAGGGACCACAATATTCACCACCATTGTTAGTGCGAATACATTTTAATCTTTTCCCCGTCTGTCTCTCAGCTAAGGCCTGAAATTCCTTAAACACGCCAAGTGCTTGATCTTTAGATTTCAAAGGATACACCTAGAGCTTACGATAATGATCATCAATGAATATCACAAAGTAAAGTGCACCACCTTTTGACTTTACTTTAAAAGGACCACACAAATCAGAGTGCACTAGCTCCAATAAATCGGACTTTCTTAAGGGAGAATGGCTATGAAAGGAAACCCTTTTCTGTTTGCCAGCTAAACAATGGATACACCTTTTCAGCTTTGCTTGTTTCACTCCAGAAAGTAAACTTTTCTTAGCCAAACATGTAATCCCCCTCTCGCTCATATGACTCAATCTTATGTGCCACAATTCTGATGAAGTGTCACTTTCCACCAGATTTATGGAGTCATTAAGAATAGAGCCCTGTGTCACATATAAATGACCAGACTTGACTCCTCGAGCCACTACTAACGAGCCCTTGGTGAGCTTCCATTGGCTATTAAAGAGGGCATTATGGTAACCTTCATCGTCTAATCTTCCTGCAGAGATCAAATTGAAAGGAAAGTCTGAAGCATGCTTGACATCTTGAAGAACTAACGTTGAACCATTATTAGTTTTCAAATAAACTGTACCAACACCAAATACCTTAACTTTACTGGCATTGCCCATCTTTAACACTCCAGAATCAACAGGAGTATAAGATGAGAAAAAAATCTTTTCTTGGTGTGACATGTGAGGTAGCTCCAGAATCTACTATCCAGCTCGTATCATGGGATACCAAATTGATGACATTTTTATCATAAGCAAAAAGAAGGTCATCTCGAACAATAACAACAATATTGTTCTCGTTATTTTCAACTTTCTTTCCTTCTTTAATGTCTTGCAACCACTTGTGGCAAACCCTTTTGATGTGTCCTTTCTTGCCACAGTAGTTGCATATAATATTATGGTATTTGGACCTTGACTTACTTCTACTTTTACCTCTATTCCTCGAGCCTCTTATTTTATCTTTCCCCCGGTCTTCTGTAACCAAGATATCTGCTTGTGAGGACGAGCCCTAAGATTTTCTCCTTACTTCCTCGTTCAACACACCACTCTTGGCATATTCCATGGTCACCTTACCTCCGGGAGCTGAAATTGTCAAAGAAACACGAAGAGTTTCTCAAGAGTCTGGCAGAGTATTACAAAGCCAAAGTCCTTGTATCTCATCATCAAAATTAACTCCCATTCCAAACAGCTGATCAAGGACGTCCTGAAAATCATTTATGTGATCAAAGATAGGGCTGCCTTCCTTATATTTAAAGGTCATCAATTGCTTTAGCAGGAACAACTCGTTGTTCCCAGCTTTTGAAGCATAAAGAGTCTCTAGCTTTTCCCACAATGATCTCGCATGTGTCTCGTTTCCAATATGGTTGAGAACATTATCTTCAACCCATTGTCGTATATATCCACATATTTGTTGGTGCTCGAAATCCCAGTCTTTATCAAGTATACTTTCGGATTTATGAGCTGCAAAAATGGGCAGATGCATCTTCTTCACGAACAATAAACCTTTCATCTTGCTTCTCCAAATATTATAATTTCTCCCATTTAAACATACCATCTTGCTCATATTCGCCTCCATTCCGTAGCAACTTGGATAAATAACTAAGGCTCTAATACCACTGTTATGTCGAGGAAGAGGCAAACCCGAAAATAAAGAAGATAAAGAACACCAAATTTTAACGTGGAAAACCCTTCAAATCGAAGGCAAAAATCACGGGATCATAAAGATCCAAAATGCTCCACTATATAATAAAGAGGGTTACAAAAGTTCTCCAAATTGGCTACACAATAAATGCCAAACACGGAGCAACAATAGTAACAACAAATTAATTGAAGAAAGAGGAGAATCCACAAAAACGGAGTTGCTGTTCGGGGCTCGAAATCAGATGCTATGAGCCTCCAAATCCAATCGCCACCAATCAAATTAGATATTACGAACACTCAGTCAAAAGTTTAGTCCGATCCAACGGTTGACGAATCGGAAAACTTGATTTGAAGTTGGCAGGTCAGAATTAAAATCTGTAGCAAAACGAATACTTTTCTTCTCTCTTCTCTCTTGATCAAAGCTTTCTCAAAAACCACTCTTATGTGCTTAAGTCTTTCAAAGGCTTGTACCAATGAGCATAGAATAATTCTCCAAGGTTGTCCTATTTATAGATAATGAGTGGTGCTTTCTCTTAAAGCAAAACCAACTCTAAATAGGAATAAAAAATCGAATCCAATTCCAAATAAGAATGGAAACCAAAAGAGAATAGGATTAGGCCATTTTACCTTTGGCAGGACAACATGGGCATGTGCCCAACAGAAATGAAGATAATTCGATATTAAGAAATCATGCATGTCTTTTCAAATCACGTTTCACAAGATTGACCCGATATGTTTATAACAAACTATTAACAAAGGTTATTAATATGAATTATGTTAAGAAGAACACATGAAGGAAGTTAGTTCTGGGAATATGTAGTTCGTATAATACATATGTATAGAACTACCTTTATAAATTTACTCAAGCATATTTATATACTCAGTCTATAAATTTCTAATCAATGGTGAATCATAGTGAAGTTTCAAAGATCATTAATTGATAGATACGAAGTGAGAAAAATAAAAGTAAATAATTGAATGTTAATGAAGAAACGTGAAACTGATATTCTATTTATACTCTTCATGATATATTTAAAATTTGTAACTATTAACATCCAAAATTTCGTTTCCTTCTATTTCTTCAAGAACCCGATGTAAGAGGTGCCTTTTCAAAACAAAAAGTTGCCACCGTTATCCGTTAAGTGACTTTATTCTTTTAGGCGTGACTTATTAATTATAAAATTAAGGTATTAGGATAATTTAGAAGGGCAATTAGGTAATTCAACTCACTAGTTCTGGGCTTCCCATCTATATATATACTAGTTTTAGCGTAAGTGTGTTGCACATGTTTACCGCGTCATTCAATAAAAATTAAATACCCCACACATGAAGTACATGACTTAAAGAAATTACATAATAGTTATAAAATAAATATCATAGAAATAAGAATAAATTCTTAAAAATGATCACTATTGATTTGATTTAGCTAAGCTTAATAAAGATTTGACAGGATGAGGAGAATTTATTTTATATTTGTTCTAGTATAAAGATATCTTCTTTTTAAAGTCATTATATTCCGATTTCCTCCATAGTTTAACTAAAGAAACTATGGAATTAGTAAAGAAAATTTTAACTGATTTCAAAGTTATAATATTAAGATTTAATTTGTCTTTAAGCATAATTTTTTGTATCGACAATTGCCGATGACCAAGGAGAAAGAAGGAAGATATTAAACATATTTAGAACGGAAGAATTGAATCAAACCCGAAAAAGAAATAAAAAACTTACCTAGATATTAACTGTTGGCTTTTGAAAACCAAGGAGGCTATCCTCCCTATAATAACCAAGAAAGAATGCAATAGTTGTCCCATAATATGCATACAAACAAAACCTAAATTTTCTTAAAAGACAGAAAAACCTAAATTTTCTTAAAAGACAGAAAAACCTAAATTTTCTTAAAAGACAGAAAAACCTAAATTTTCTTAAAAGACAGAAAAACCTAAATTTTCTTAAAAGACAGAAAAACCTAAATTTTCTTAAAAGACAGAAAAACCTAAATTTTCTTAAAAGACAGAAAAACCTAAATTTTCTTAAAAGACAGAAAAACCTAAATTTTCTTAAAAGACAGAAAAACCTAAATTTTCTTAAAAGACAGAAAAACCTAAATTTTCTTAAAAGACAGAAAAACCTAAATTTTCTTAAAAGACAGAAACTCTATTACGTAATATGAAACGAAGAAACAAACCCAAATGTTTAATCAATCATGTCAATACATATATAAGTTTAAGAAAAATAGAGCTTATTTTATAATTTAATTAGATATAATACTCGAACGTCTCTTTTGAAGGAATTATGCACCGTTCTTTAAGGACAGAAAGAGGGAGTACTCTGAGTCCAGAACAGTTTAGAAAGGGTTTAAGAAGTAGAATTCACTTAGTATTAGAAGGCGACAACTAAAATTTAGAGTTCAACTCGGATATTAATGCTATAAATTTATTTAGCTTTTTATTAAAAGAACAAAATTGAAGGAAAAAAAAAGCATCACGACTAAGGCTGCCCACCAGAAACCAAAAAAGCATGCTCTCTTTGATTTAAAAAAGACTTTTCAACGTTATTCATGAGATTTTAGCCTATTACCTATAAAAAATAAAGTGACCTCGAAATTAAATATTCATCTTAATCATAATCAAGATAACAATTCAATTTTTGTCTCCCTAGATCTCTTTTTTCTTTACTTCCATGTCGACACCTTTTCATTCTAGTTTACAGTTCTCCCTCAACCATAAATTTGGCTTCACTTGAAGATGCAACAAAGAAAGAGAATTTTCAAACACTAACTCTCAAACTTTTCTATGCATGTGTTATATGTATATAATAAAATATTTTCTTCTCATTTACTTACACATAGTTATTCGATATCTCTATGCTCGTGGGAGATAATAGATTCGATAAACATTTGAGATACGTGAACAAAACATATATATTAGATCGATCAATAATTTTTCTATAGAATAGATCATAGGCATGACTTGAAGAAAATCATCAATATTAACATAATAAAAATCTGCCGATAATGTCACGACCCAAAATCCATTGGTCGTGATGGCGCCTAACACCGCTGTCAGGCAAGCCAATAATAATTGTTTAACTTGATTACTCATTTTAGTATTTTGAAATCATAATTATTTCTTCAATTAAACAGTAAAAGATGGAATCTACAGTGTAAATAATAATATTTTACAATAATTTCAATACAGTGCAACTCATAATCGCCCCAAAACCCGGTATCACAAGTGCATGC
Organism: Nicotiana otophora; assembly: GCA_000715115.1. Taxonomy (NCBI): domain Eukaryota; kingdom Viridiplantae; phylum Streptophyta; class Magnoliopsida; order Solanales; family Solanaceae; genus Nicotiana; species Nicotiana otophora. Next base: position 113,623 of record AWOL01S0017102.1, read on the forward strand.
GCATCAACTAGGAATATAAAATAAAATACAGCATCAGTCCGGAACACAAATTGGACAGAAAAAACATAAATACTCTGAGGGAGACTCTGTTGGCTGCGGATCGTACTATGGAATGCAGCTCACCTAAGTCTCCGCATGCCTACACGCCCTTGCTCTCACAAGGCCGCTAAACATAAATGTACCTGCACAAAATAATGTGCAACAAGTGTAGTATGAGTACGTAAATCAACGCATACCCAGTAAGTATCCCGTCTAACCTCGAAGAAGTAGTGACGAGGGGTCGATTCCGACACTCACTTTGGGCCATCATTAACATGTCGGTATTATAATTAAACAAGAATTATTTGAAACAGCTGAAGGCTCAATAATCAAGAAGTAAATAAGCATATACTTTATTATTTAGGAAATCTCCATTTCTGGTTTCGTCATTTAACAATTTATATCTCAAGTCAACGAAGCAATATCAATTATTATTAGTTCCGAAGTTCTAACATGCGCAAGTCATGCCGAGGACGTACGGCCTAATCCAACATATAAATGTAAATTGTGCACTGCCGAGCGTCGAACGACGCGAACCATAGATGCATCTATTAACCTGCCGAGGCGAACGGTCCGCTCCCATGAGAGTAGTGAAAATTTACCCCGCTCGCAGAAATGTATTTGCGAAGCGGTTGCACATAGATTTATCAAATTATTTTTATTATAATATTCTTAAATTATTTTTAAAAATATAAAATTCAAATGAAAACTTTCGAGTCCCCAAAATCCTCAATTTCAACTCTTTTCAAGGCACTTAGTAAGCATACTCGATCTCAATTCCTTTCAAGGCAAATAATAAACAAAATCAAATAACGGTATCAACAAAGTATGGTGTAAACCTAGAACTACACGGACATAGGCATAATTAGTAGCTACATACGAACTCTCGTCATTTCGTACCTATGTGACCCTTGCAAGTAAGAGTACACATAAAATTAATTCACCTACGGGGTTAATTCCCTCTTACAAGGTTACAAAGGAGACTTACCTCACTCCGAAGTCTCATAACCGGCTCCAACGTCTTTCCAAGAACTCCAATTGATGCCCAACGCTCCAAAACTAGTCAATAAATATGCGAATCCATAAATATATACTCCAATAATCCTTATAATCCAGTTTATAACAATTCCTAATTGTGCTTGAAAAGTCGATAAAAATCACCCTTGGGCCCACGTGCCCGGATTCCGAAAGTTTTCGAAGATAAACTTTACCCATAATACCACAAACTCAAATATATAATTTATTCCAAATTCCATGTCCAATTTCGTGGTCAAAATCTAAAAATATCAATTTCTAGATTTATTTCTTAAAAATTCTAAATTTCCACAAATTATGAAGTCTAAATCCATATATAATCCAAGTATTTAACTTGCAATAGGTAGACATACCTTGACATAGATGACGAAAATATCTATTCCAAAAATCGCCCAACCAAATAAAAAATGGAGGGAAATGGCCAAATCCCATCTTTTAAAAACCTCACTGCCCAGGCGACCCTTCTTCGCGAACGCGGCACATCACTCGCGTTCACGAGGCTCAACAACCTCACGCCCAGAAATCTCTCTTCGCGTCCGCGACACTCTAATCGCATTCGCGAAGGCCAGCTACCCGGACCCTTCGCGTTCGCGTTCCCTTCTACGCGTTCGCGTAGGCCAAATGGTCTTAGGCCCATCTCCCCCTTTCTTCTTCGCGTTCGCATTGCCTTGGCCGCGGTCGCGAAGACTTGCCCAGCTCTTGCCTCTCATTCGCGTCCAATTGCTCGCATTCGCGATGGCTAACCCAGCAGCCTCACAATTTCCTCTACGTGAAAACGGGACTTCCTTCGCGTTCGCGAAGGACACCAGACACCAGCAACAGCAGTCTAAAACAACCCAAAATGATCTGAAACCATCCTGAAACACACCCGAGGTTCTCGGGACCCCGTCCAAATCGCACAAACCAGTCCCATAACATAATACGGACCTGCTCGAGGCCTCAAATCACATCAAACAATATCAAAATCATGAATCGCACCCCAATTCAAACTTAATGAACTTTAGAACTTCAAACATCTATATTCGATACTAAAATCTATAAAATCACGTCCGATTGACCTCAAATTCTGCGCACAAGTCACATTCGACATTACAGACCTACTCCAACTTCCGGAATCGGAATCCGAACCCGATATCAAAAAGTCCATTCCCGGTCAAACTTCTCAAAAACCTTCAAATCCCAACTTTCGCCAAATGACCTCAAAATGAGCTACGGACCTCTAAATCCATATCCGTACGCGCTCCCAATACAAAAATTACCATACGGAGCTATTCCCAGGCTCAGAATCCCAAAGGGACGTCGATATCATTGAAATGCACTCCAACCCAAATTTATGAAATCCTTCCAAAANATTTTTATTATAATATTCTTAAATTATTTTTAAAAATATAAAATTCAAATGAAAACTTTCGAGTCCCCAAAATCCTCAATTTCAACTCTTTTCAAGGCATTCAATAAGCATACTCGATCTTAAATCCTTTCAAGGCAAATAATAAACAAAATCAAATAACGGTATCAACAAAGCATGGTGTAAACCTAGAACTACCCTGACATAGGCATAATTAGTAGTTATATACGGACTCTCGTCATTTCTTACCTACGTAACCAACGCAAGTAAGAGTACACATAAAATCAATTCACCTATGGGGTTAATTCTCTCTTACAAGGTTAGAAAGGAGACTTACCTCGCTTCGAAGTCTCATAACCAGCTCCAACATCTTTCCAACAACTCCAATCGATGTCCAACACTCCAAAACTAGTCAATAAATGTTCGAATCCATAAATATGTACTCTAATACTCCTTATAATCCAGTTTATAACAATTCCTAACTCTGCTTGAAAAGTCGATAAATATCATCCTCGGGCCCAAGTGCCTGGATTCCGAAAATTTTCGAAGATAAACTTTACCCATAACACCATGAACTCAAATATATAATTTATTCCAAATTTCATGTCCAATTTCGTGGTCAAAATCTAAAAATATCAATTTCTAGGTTTTTTTCTTCAAAATTCCGAATTTCCACAAATTTTCAAGTCTAAAACCATATATAGTCAAAGTATTTAACTTGCAATGGGTGAGAATCACTTACCTTGACATAGATGGTGAAACTATCTCTTCCAAGAGCTCCAAAAATCGCCCAACTAAATAAAAAATGGAGAGAAATGGCCAAATCCCGTCTTTTAAAAACCTCACTGCCCAGGCGACCCTTCTTCGCGAACGCGGCACATCACTCGCGTTCGTGAGACTTAACTACCTCATGCCCAGAAATCTCTCTTTGCGTTCACGACACTCTAATCGCGTTCGCGAAGGCCAGCTACCCAGACCCCTCGCGTCCGCATTCCCTTCTACGCGTTCGCGTAGGCCAAATGGCCTTAGGCCCATCTCCCACTTTCTTCTTCGCATTCGCGTCGCCTTGGCCGCGATCGCGAAGGCTTGCCCAGCTCTTGCCTCACGTTCGTGTCCACTTGCTCGCGTTCGGGAAGGCCAACCCAGTAGCCTCGCAATTTCCTCTACGCGAACGCGGGACTTCCTTCGCGTTCGCGAAGAAGGACACCAGACACCAGCAACAGCAGTCCAAAACAGCCCGAAATGATCCGAAACCATCCCGAAACACACCCGAGGCCCCCGGGACCCCATCCAAATCGCACAAACCAGTCCCATAACATAATACGGAGCTGTTAGAGGCCTCAAATCACATTAAACAACATCAAAATCATGAATCGCACCCCAATTCCAACTTAATGAACTTTAGAACTTCAAACTTCTATATTCGATGCCGAAACCTATCAAATCACGTCCGATTGACCTCAAATTTTGCACACAAGTCACATTCAACATTACAGACCTACTCCAACTTCCGGAATCAGAATCCGACCCCGATATCAAAAAGTCCACCCTCGGTCAAACATCCAAAAAGACCTTCAAATTCCAACTTTCACCAAATGACCTACAAAACTCCAAATCTATATCCGGATGCGCTCTCAATACCAGAATCACCATACGGAGCTATTCCCAGGCTCAGAAACCCAAACGGACATCGATAGCATTGAAATGCACTCCAACCCAAATTTATGAAATCCTTCCAAAATGCAAACTTCCACAATAGACGTCGAAACGTTCCCTAGTCATCCAAAACCCGATCCGCACATACGCCCAAGTCCAAAATCATCATACGAACATGTTGGAACCTTCAAATCCCGATTCTGAGGTTGTTTAATCAAAAATCACACTTTAGTCAATTCCTCCAACTTAAGGCTTCCGAAATTAGAATATTTCTTTCCAAATCAACTCCGAACTTCCCGAAATTAAATTCCGACCACGCGTAAAAGTCATAATACCTGAAGTGAAGCTGCTCAGGACCTCAAATCGTTGAACGGCGTGCTAGAACTCAAAACGACCGGTCGGGTCGTTACATTCTCTCCCACTTAAATATATGTTCATCCTCGAACGTGCTAAGAACTGTTCTGGAGTTATCCAAAATCATTGTTTAACACCTCGTGCACCTACCCGTGCTACCACAACCCAGTTGAGCATATTAGCTCGAGAAAACCTGAAAATTCCCCCATTTTATCTAGTCAAATAAGCCTTAGAGCCAAATTCCAACATCTGAAATTCTCTACCAGGTCTGTTTCAAACATATGAACATTGTATCCATCACTACATGATGTACAACGTATGATTGTATACTCTTACCGAATCCACACCACACACCGCATTGTTCACATGACCATAATGGCATCCCCCGACAACAATAGCCGGAACCCCACAAATCCGATGCCCACAACACACCTCATGAAGTATATAAGTCCCATTTCCGCTCTCGCAATACTGCCACGACAGAAGAGATGTGTAGAAACTCATAACCACCTGCCAAATCACAACTCATGGAGTCTCTCCTCCTGACAGAAACCATTATCTCATTCTGGACTGAATGTCGGTATTTACTCTTTAATGTGCCTCAGATAAATCTGATCGCACTGATCCCAGGTCCAATGATCTCGTCTCGTCCAGTACAAGCTGCTCAGGTAATAAGCCACCTCAGACACTGCTAAAAGTCTCATATGATGCCACAATATGCCAACAAGCTACAAACTCGAATGTGATACATAAGGAAACGAACTCCGGAAAGAATTTCTCAACCGACGTAACTAATTTAAACAACCGGAAAGATATTATGGGCTTTCCTCAAAACAATGAGAAGCAAAACACACAACAAAAGATATGGGATACTGTACTCAACATCACATTGTTGCAGCGTGCAACCCGATCCAACCATGATACTGTTGCAGCGTGCAACCCGATCCAACCATGATACCCGTGGCAGCGTGCCACACTATTCACACATAATAATCTATAAGAAAATAATTACCGAGGTAAAATGCTTATAACTACGAAATACTCGAATATCAACCACAAACACGTGAAGTGCATAATACAAATCCTGGGGAGACGGATAGCGCCATACACTATGAAACTCAAGCACAACTACGATGCAATAAATGACCTGTATCTCGAGAGCCATCCTGCTCTCACAACACTACCGATTACACGGGATCTCAATACAAGTGCGAATAATTGAACCGCCTCACAACCCACCTGGCATAATATAGAATTACACAGAATTACTGACGACATAAATAACATCCAGGGCCCGAAGATTCCACCGCATATAATGCTAAGATGAAATGAGCACATCCGACTTGATATAGAGCCCACATTTATATTTAGGTCCACCCACGGACCTCAAGCTGATTCTGACCGTGCCACACTGGGCTAATAAACTTTCAAGGATCCACATTAACCCTTTTTTCCCATGACACACAAGAACAACCGTCAATCCGGCACTAACACCCACAGTCTGCAACCCAATGAATAGAGCGGCTTCCAAGCCTAAACTCTCACATTAGCGATAGTACTAAAATCTCCATACTTGGTTCAAATCTTCAATCAATCAAGTGACTACAGGTCACACTTATACCATCTTCCCATGGGATACACTCCCACGACCTTCCGCACCAGGTAACAAGTATGCACACCATGCTACCGGCCATGCAAATGTTGTAAAGCAAATCAAAAATCCGCAAATCAGGACACAAAGCCCCTTACACAGCACACCATTCTCAGGCGATGCTAAAGAAAATACCAGCTTACTTTAAACATCTGAATTCTTTCCTGCTCATTCGATCTCGTGACATTCTTGCCAACCCCGAACCACAACTTTGATCCTCAACTTCCAATTCCCATGCCGCTCACTACACCTAACGTGCCACTACGCAAGAGTACAAGAATTTCATCATAACTCCTAAACCACTAATAGGGTACACACTTCATCATATAGAAACCTTTCACTTAACTCATTTCAGGAGAACCATTGCAACACGCGACTGAATTCCCATCACCACTGAAAA